>JACJUY010002892.1:12120-26236 GCA_014220935.1 Platorchestia sp. MABIK | reverse complement strand
GTGGAGGACGTGAAGGTCGGCCTTGGCACGACCGCCCTCAGGGTGTCCCTCCACACGGAACTGCAGCCGCTCCTCATGAAATGCTTCTTTGTTCTCGGCACACGCGAGTTTGCTTTTGCGGGAAATTGGCAAGTGAAAATTCCTCGAGCGTTCAATGTTCTGAGCAGCGGCGAGTTTGCTTTTATGGGAAATTAGCAAGTGAAAATCGTTTGCTTCTATGTTCTGAGCAACGGCGAGTTTGATTTTGCGGGAAATTAGCAAGTGAAAATTCCTCGAGCGTTCAATGTTCTCAGCAATGACGACTTTGCTTTGGTGTGAAATTGTGAGAATAGCGTTTGCTTTTGTGTTCTGAGCAGACGCGCGTTTGCTTTTGTGTTCTGAGCAGACGCATGTTTGCTTTGACGGGAAATGGGAAGTGAAATTTCCTCGGGCGTTCAATGTTGTGCGCAACGGTGAGTTTACTTTTGTGGAATTAGGAAGTGAAATCGTATACTTCAATATTTTGAGGGACGGCAAGTTTACTTTTGTGAAACTGGAAGCGAAAATAAGTTGAGTATTATTCTCCTCATTCTTGTAAATTTCTCTCTTTTTGTTCAAAATTTTTGTTGCTGGAAAACTGTACCGTTACTTAACTATATGTTCAGTGAATGAAGTTAAGAAATAACAAAACTTTAACTAATTTAACAAATTGTAAGGGAAAAAAACAACTCAAATTTAAAGATGATTTCAATTAATAGGAGGAAAATAAGTTTCGCAGCCATATGAGTAGTTTATAACTAATTAGGGGAACCGAAATGAGATGAAAAATTATTGAGAATTGCGAGATACAGTATTGAATTCACACGAGCTGAAAGTCGGTTGCACGGAACCCCGGCCTCCCCATGGGAGAGGGATACAGAAGAAAACTACAAGGCATTTTGTCCGTTAACACTTTGACTGCAGCAAGAACAACTCAAATTTAAAGTCAATTGCAGTAAGCAATGTTGAAAATAGCAAACATCAACTGGGTCATGCCTTCATTTAATTTTGATTTGGTATTTATGAAAATTGTGTTTGTGACAACTATTATGAAAATCTCTTCCGTGATCACCGGTGGCTCACGACGCAGTCAAAGTGTTAAACCAAACCTCCTACATTTGTTGCTAGTTCTTCATTGGGTAGCTATGGTTACCATAGTGAATAAAATTACGATAAAATGCCATCAGTATTCCCCCCGAGTGAAGCACAGGGCTCTTACAGATCTAAGATGAGTGCTAAGTTTCTAAGACACTTTGGAACATTCATAACGAAAAATAAGGGTGAAGTTTGCAGAACTACTTTAATCTAGAAATAAGAAAATCATAGAAATTTATTTGATTAAACAAACCAGAAATGTCTTTTGAGACATCCTTGTTTAGGACACCGATGCTTTGTAGAAAAAAAGAAAGAAAAGAAAAACCGTTTACTTACAAAAAAGTTGAAACATGAGATACGTGACAATATCTTGGGTTTAAAAATTTCTCAGTATAATAGACAAACTAATAGACAAACTATACGTGGTCTACTAATAGGCGAACCATACGAGGTGTACTAATAAACATAGTAGTAAATAATATAAGATCACTTCTCCAGCTCGATTCTTCGATCAAATTCACCCTAACTTTGGAAGCAAACGAAAACGCATAGAAACAGGAGCAGTGCTAATAACCTTCAGATGTTTTACAGAAAGAAGTTATTCGAGAACCTAAAATGGCTGCAGTCGATAGAGAGATTGTTTTGTCGGAAGCAAAACAGGTAATGAGAGAAGAGAGGCTATCCGATGACAACAGAGATATCGGAAAGCTGGATTGTAAATTTCGAGGCTGCCAATAAAACGAAACCAATTAATGCAATTTAATTAAGAAGCCAGATAATGAAGGAACCCGTCTTAACACGTTGACTCCGTTTGCACGGTTGCTACGGTTGATTTGATTAGGATGGAGGCAGCAGAATTGAAAACCCGTTTTTACTGCTCGATTACATATGAAGCCTTTCTAAAATGCGTGATAAATATAGTTGCACTTTGATATTTTAACTTGTACACTATTATCTATTTTAAATGAAGGTAGTGAAACGATTGAAATGCTGTTCATTTATGCCAGTACTTAGCAATTTACCGGGTGGTATGCGTGTGTTTCAATACGCATGGTCAACGTGTTGAATTTGGTGACACCATATGAGTGTGACGCTATCGATAGACGCAAATTGAGAGAAGGCTAACGAAGTGTTCAACATTTTGGTCAATATCGCTGTCTAATTGTCAATAGGTATAACATGAGGGCATTATATCACTTCTTAATTCAGTTTAGCATGCGTACAATGTTCAATTTAACTTTTTAGTTCAGGGTAATATTTCGGCTTGGTATCGCCGTTTAATTTCGGTTCATTATGCACTGTTTAAAATCATTTTTAATTACACTAAATGTTCCTATTTGGTCTCTGAGCACAAATTCCATTCGAATGTGTAGCTATGTACGTATAGCTATATTTACATAAAGCTGTGTATGTGTAACTGTATACGCATAACTATGTACGTAAAGAGAGGGGTCGATATGGGGTGGAAATCAAAAGTTTCTGTTCCAAGGTTTAGAAACAAGCCAAATAAATTGAAATACTTTGTTGGAATGAACAAAAAACTTGAGAAAAATCTCGCTATAGATTTAGTAATGAATAAGATGCAAGAGTATCAACATTAATTTCAGAGATGGGATTGCCGATCACGGCACCGTGACTAGTGTCACGGTGAGAAATTAGAGAAGAAAATCGGTCTGAGAAAAGAAAATCACCATTCATGAATTCGCAAATTCAATCGTTTACTTTCTCTTCGCGAGTCATAGCTTCCAATTACCAAGACTGTTGATAACTTTCATTTACACCAGGCAGATGTACATGCANCATAATTTCTGAATTGGCATTCAGAAGTTCTCTCTGAATTTCAAATGCTCGTTCGTTTGGGTACCGATTGGATAACTATTTAAGGTGCATTCAAGTTTCCCGATTGGATAACTACTTTAGGTGTATTGAAGTTCCTTGCATAGATAACTACCTAAGCTGGATTGAAGTTTCTTGCTTAGATAACTACCTAAGCTGCATTGAAGTTTCTTGCTTAGATAACTACCTCAGGTGCATTGAAGTTTCTTGCTTATATAACTACCTAAGCTGCATTGAAGTTTCTTGCTTAGATAACTACCTCAGGTGCATTGAAGTTTCTTGCTTAGATAACTACCTAAGGTGCATTGAAGTTTCTTGCTTAGATAACTACCTAAGGTGCATTGAAGTTTCTTGCTTAGATAACTACTTGAGGTGCATTGAAGAGTCCAGTATATGTTCAAATTGTGATTCAAATTTTAGCGGTCGCTTAATAATTTTTCCATAAATGCACTCGAGCATTTTCGATTGCGAAAAAAATCAACTTATTCAAAGCAAAAACACGACCGCTGGAGTAAGTCTCTAACGATCAACTTTCGTACGAAGAGCCAAATTTGGAAGTCAAGTGGATAGGATGCCATTTTCATCATAGATAACTTTAATGAACAGGATGCCAATTTAATCAATAATAACTTTATTGGATAGAATGCTAATTTTACCATGGATAAATTTAATGATAAAATTACAATTTTTTCGTCGGTGAGTGTAACGGACAGGATCCCAATTTTGTCACGGATGACTTTGATGGATTCGATGCCAATTTTGTCATGTACGTTTGAATCTTATACTTGCGTAAAAACATAAAAAGAAACCATACTTCTCATCTTGTCGAGAGAGTTAACAATGTTTTTCCCTCATACTTTTGCAAAGGAAATCCTTTGGTCTATTCTGATCCAAATCAATTATAACTCATTCATCCATAATGCAGAAACGAAATATTATCCAGTGAATAAATCATGGATTTTAGATGTGCAAATGCGTCCCCTTTGCAGAACAGTAGTTTCGTGACCTTCTTCAGGCACTCTTCGTCACTGCACACATACTTTTTCTTTGCTGCGCAACCTCTTCACTCTTCCATCTTCATGACTCAGCATTTACTCATATTAGTGTTGTTTCAGCTTAGTACTCTATCTCGTCCTTCTTCTGCTACCGTTGACACTTGACGCCACGAATTCTATCGATAAACTATGGTTTCTCGTCTTGATTTTTGCTAACTTCTTTTTTGTTCATATTCACCAAGTTCTAGTTTCTCTTTTATTTGTTCTTCTTGGCTTTTTCTCAGTTTAAGAAAAAAAACTTAGTTGTCAGTTTTCCTTTTGTTTTTCTCAGTTTTTTCTTCGCATTTTTAGATAAAACTTAGTTTTGTCAGCTTTTCTTTTGTTCTTCTCACTTTGGAGGATCTGCACCCAAACACAGAAGCGTCCCATCACTCGGCTCATTTTGCTCCAGATTTGGTCAACTTTGCCCCCGGCGCCGCGTTAAGATCTGCTGCCTTGACTCGAGAGCTCTTTGTCCGCAGCGCCACTCGACCTTGTGACAGGACCAAGGGCTAGGATTGCCATACCGGCCTTATTCTGGCAAGACGTTGAAGTGTAACCTTCCTGACGGTCTTCTTGGGTATTTTTAAATATGTTCATTTATAATTATTTCCTAGCAAAAATTTTACAATCTGCCTTTTATGATGAATTTCTGGCAAAGTGTTCAAATTTTGTCATCTCTAATGATTTTCAGGCAAATTTTTCAAATTAGAGCATTTCTACTGACTTTCTGGTAATGTTTTCTTACATGGGAATATATTGTGTTTTCTGCTAAAATGTTCAATTTTTGTCATTTCTAGTAAACTCTTTGACTTTTTAAATTTAGCCATTTCTAATGACATCCTGAGAGACTTTTCAAATTTTAACGCATTCTGATATGGTTGACCAATACCGAGTAATTATAATTGCCCAGTTTCATACCTCCACACTTTTTTGCAACGCAACTTTTTCACTCTTTCATCTTCATGACTCTGCATTCACTGACGCAAAAGTTGTTTTACCCTAGCGCTTCTTCCCGTCTCTCTTCTGCTCTCGCTGACGCTTGACGCCACAAATTGTATTTATCAACTTCAGGTTTCTCGATGTGAAAACTCGATTTGATGTGAAAAAGACTATAGTTAGGGATTTTAGCTACGAAAAAAGTCCCTTTCGCTTCCGACGCCAGAAGCTGTGCAGGCAATCTAGCAGCACAGCGTTTGTCTGATGCAGCCCGTTTTTCCAATCACCAAGAAATTAACACTTTGACTGCGACGTGCGCCACCTGTGGCCACTTAGGGGATTTTCATGATGCTGCCAACCGACCAGTAGCCACAAACTCAATTTTCTTAAATAATTAATTAAACCTAACTGAAAGCGCGATCCAGTTAATGTTCGCTATATTCAGAATTGAGAACTTCAATTGACTTTAAATTTGAGTTGAATATTGGAATTGAGTTTAACGGGGTCTAAGTGTTAAAAAACTATGTGGTTAAAATGAGAAATTCAAACGTATGTGATGCAAAAGATATCCTTACTTAATATGGTCAGATTTAAACATTCATGGGCTACGATTTTTCAACATCTACAATCAGCGTTTACATGGTCAATTTAGCTATCACTTTTCTAAAACTACAAAATTAGTTAAAAACCAGTAAAATGAGAGCTTTAAAAAATTTATTCAAACGGAATTGAATTTCAAATACGAGTAATTTTTCTCAGTGGCGTGCACTGGTGCACCATAGGAACAGGGACTCGTCTGTTCAATACATTATACTAAATGTGTCCCAAAAATGTTCTTTAAAATCATTGTACTAAAATCATTGTACTAAATGTGTCCCAAAAATGTTCTTCAAAATCATTGTACTAAAATCATTGTACTAAATGTGTTCCAAAAATGTTCTTTAAAATCATTGTACTAAAATCATTGTACTATATGTGTTCCAAAAATGTTCTTTAAAATCATTGTACTAAAATCATTGTACTATATGTGTTCCAAAAATGTTCTTTAAAATCATTGTACTAAAATCATTGTACTAAATGTGTTCCAAAAATGTTCTTTAAAATCATTGTACTAAAATCAATGTACTAAATGTTGTGTCCCGGAAATGTTCTCTAAAATCTTCTAGCAAGCATGACGTAAAGCTCTTTTGAAATAACGAGCGTCTCGAAATGTTCAGAGTTAGCTGATCAGATTAGTTAGTTTGAGCCTCCCTAACTGCAACAAATGTGTTCTTAAGAGAGGAAGAAAGAAGGCTCCATTTAGTGTGGAGTCAAGACAACGCTATGTCTATGCACAAGGTGCGTTCACACATAAATCTCCTAGCATAGTTAAGTAGAATGGGAACAAATTTACGAAGAAAAATGAAAGTTGAAGAAGAAAGTAATAAGTGCTGAGAAACAGGACAGAAGAGAACCAGAAAAAAGATGGTCCAAAAAAATCCATATTCTATTTCTACAAAAGGAAGCCTGCCTAACCATCAGCTTACAACCTCAAATCTTACCGCAAGAAACGTTAATTTCTATGGAAACTATAGTTACGAGAATATTCTCTTGAGGGGATCCGTTCTTAAAGCTCGATTTCGTTTTCATTTCTTTATCATTTCATTTTTTTGCCAGCGTAAATTCTGGGTACCTGAAACTGAATCGAATTCCACCAGACTTAGCAAGAGAACATGAGCAGTATTGAAGGCAAGACCGTTGAACAATTCGAACGGTTTTTCGAAGCCGATCCCTAGGGGCACAGCATTGCAAAGGTTAGACGAGGGAGTGAGAACGAGAAATATTCCTTCGCACGATTAGACGAAATGCAAATACAAGCAACGTACTCTGCCTGGAAGAAGTTGGCTTAGCGTGAGGTGGTGCAGTTGAAGATCCAAAAAGCGTTCAAGGTCTGGCGTTGTCGAACGAACCTCTAGGAATTTTCAAATCAAATTGTGAAAGCAGGAGTTGAAAGGTCACCTCCAATATGGAGCGTTTAATCGAACTCAAGTCGAGACGCGCAATCGCCAAGCGAACATCATTATTGCGCACTTTGTAATCAGCTTGCCGAGAGAAGACCCGAGTGGAAAATACTTCATTACCCACACGGTCATTTTCATGCTGGCAATGGTACTAAGGCACAATTATTACTGATACAGAGATAAACGTTGCGAACAAAGAGTCGCGTTCAAAAGTCATGCAGATAATCTTACGAGATGGAAGAACAACTTTGTTGTGAATTGGACGCCATACCACGCTTTATCACATAAATGTATAACCTCTAAACATGTTGAGTCTGCACGTGTGATTTCAAAGCTCACGAACGGTAAAGTTTCTTTTTACCTCGAAAATAAGTACAATCACAAAGTACATTTCGTCTTCAATCAACACGACCCCGACATGCCAACTCACACAGACAAATCTTCAAAAATACGGATATTTAAGCTCACGAGTTTCCCTTGTGATTCAAGGCCCCGAGAAAACAAGCAATCGATGCAATATCAGTGATCGCGCAAGTGAAACGAGACTCGCCCAACAACCAACAAGCCTCGCTGCTAATTTCGATGGAGTTGCGGATTTGCATGATGCGGTCACCTCAACGGCCTCTAAACTTCAGGAAGTAGCAACAGCGCAGCCAAAAATAATGACTAGGTTTTCAATTGATCTGCGGCGCGTGCCTTGAGGGACCTCAGAAATTCCAGCTACTCTACTCATAAGAAAGAGAAACTGACTAATGAAGTGAAATTGAGGCCCGGTAGCTCAATATTGGAGTACCCTTCAATTGTACGCTGGCTCAAATCATCACCATGACCGAATGACGCACAAACTAGTCAGCCGCAGCTCGCATGTTTCCCTCAGCAACCATGAATCGATCTCCCAATACGAAAGCGATCAGCTCGGCAAATAATTTCTCTACAAATGGAGTCGAGAGTGCGAACCTTGGAGTGGAAACGACGGAGCGAATTTCCCTGAAGGCAAATGATGACCGCCATCAGGCACATTTAGATGCCGATTCGGGAGAGCAGGGTTGCTAAACTGCCTGTTTTGTGAGAAAAACGTTCAAATTAGTCCCATGTCAATTAAAATTGTTCTCAAAAATCACTAGGCATCTTACCAACCGGGTGCCAACAATTCAAACCCTTGCTTAGCTTGATTCCAAAAACGAAGCTTTCAAGCTTGAACTACACGTGAGGATTCTGGCAATAAAAAGTTAACCTGGCGACACTGGTGGGGAACATCAGGCAATGCTCGATTGGCTTGAAGCTCTCACGGACACAACAGACCGCGGCAGAGAAATCTGCACAACAACGGCCGACGTCGTCGGTGTGTGACCATCAAAAATTGATCACGGAAACACTTTCATCCGCCGGAGGCAGCTTATGGCCCAGCCGCAAGCGCAATGTAATAAATGCGATTGATTTTTTATTACCCCGAGTTTGCATGAGCTGCTCCGACCGCAACTGGAAATTCTCAGTCGTAAAAAAATTGGGGTTAAGATGCCCGGTGATGACATAAATTTTGGTGGATGGATACGTTAGAACGATCTTACGCCGTTATGGAGGCCTCATTAGGTAGTATGCACTAGCTACCTCTGCAGTTAACTGTGGCATAAAAAATGCACAGAATAAAATCCCAAATCATAGTTAATACGTAAGCAGCTGAATGACAGAAGCTTCGAGCTATAAAAAAGAAATATCCGTGAAAACGAGCCAGCTTTAAAAGAAGACTATATGAGAAAAAGAACAAACGGTGAAAGAGAACCAGCTGTGAAAAGGAACCAGCTGTGAAAAGGAACCAGCTGTGAAAAGGAACCAGCTGTGAAAAGGAACCAGCTGTGAAAAGGAACCAGCTGTGAAAAGGAACCAACTATGAAAGGGAACCAACTATGAAAGGGAACCAACTATGAAAGGGAACCAACTATGAAAGGGAACCAACTATGAAAGGGAACCAACTATGAAAGGGAACCAACTATGAAAGGGAAACAATGTAAAAGAAAATTGTTTGTGAAAACAAGCCAGCTATAAAAGGGAACTATCTGAGAAAAAGAGCTAACTGTGAAAGAGACCCAGCTGTAGAAAGAGACCCAGCTGTAGAAAGAGAACCAGCTGTAGAAAGAGAACCAGCTGTAGCAAGAGAACCCGCTGTAGCAAGAGAACTCGCTGTAGCAAGAGAACCAGCTGTGTAAACAAACCAGCTAAGCCAGCCTGCGCCAGCTGAGGCCGATGGACAGACGGTGCTGTCGAGTGTGGCGGAGGAGAGAAGCGTATCTGAGAACAGCGTCAGTCGATCACTGTAACCGAGAAAAGCGAAAGTCAAAGTCATGACTGGCGTGCCTCATAAACCATTCTTGTGGACGGCCACCCAATGCCTTTTTGTATGAATCGGAAAATACACGTGCGTAGGCGATGAGGAGCTTGAAATTCAACCAAACTGATAATCCGTTGCCAAATTACATGATAATGGAACAGGATCTGAGCACTCAGAATGACTGAATAATCGAAAGGAGTTTTTGTTCGCTAACCAGAAAAATTGATAGATGAATCAAAATTTTACAATGGTACATAATTAATAAGCTGCTTCTCTTGTGTAATGATCGTTGTTTATCGGGAGGAACGTCATTAGTTAACGCATTTTTCAAGATGCTTCAGCCCTCAGAATATCTAGGAAAAATTTTTTCAATGTCCTTTGCGACCAAATTGGAATTTTCGGGCACAAATTCGTCCGGTGAAATCTTGGAAATCTCACGTCACGAAAGATTAAATTATATTATAAGTTAGTTTAAGCCTCTATAACTACAGCAAAGCTGTCCCAAAGAAATGAAAGCTTTCATCATTCAGTATGGGGTTATGGGAACGGGGATTCTATACACAAAGTACGTTCTCACACAAGACCCTCCCCACTCACAAACAGGTTAGGAAACGAGTTAATGAAAAACAATAAAAATTGAAAAAGAATGTAGTAGGTGCCGAAAAAAACACAGCAGTCATAGATTATAGGTTAGTTTCAGCCTCCCTTACCGTAACAAAGATGTTCAAAGAGAGGAAGGATGAAGGCACCATTTAGAATTGAGTTGAGTAAACGCAAAATCTATGCACAAGGTGTGTTCCCGCACAGGATCCCCTGAGCATAAAAACAGTAAGTTGAGAATCAAGGTTAGGAAACAAGATAAAAGTTTAAGAAAGTTACAGGTGATGGAGAACATGACAGCAGTGAATCCAAAAAAGGCTGTCCTTAACGATGCAAAAACGTGTTGTATGTACACAAAAAGAATGTATACCTGACCTTCAACTCGAGACCTCACATCTACCCCTCTGGAGAGCTAATTCTATCAGATAGAATAAATGATTCCACCTTAAGGGATTCGTTAAGATTCTCGGGGAATGAAATGCAAGGGAGCATCAGCCATAATTGTTTCCCAGAGACCAGGTGTAAATGATAGCTCAATTTTATGGTTCACTACTGTAGAGGTTGACGCTACCCTGTGTGTTGGCGCCACACACAACCCTGCCGCCACACCACACAACCCTGCCGCCACACCACACAACCCTGCCGCCACACAACCCTGTCACACCACAACCTTGCCGCAACACAACCCTGCCAAACAATGGAAACTGACGCCTAGAAAACACGCGTGCCAATCCCAGAGGCGGAGGAAACGGCTCAAAACATCCTGCTGTTTCCAGGCCAGGAGCATAAAAATTGCAAAACTGGAACGCCGAGTTCCGCCTGCTGGCTGGAACAGAGGAGAGAGAGTTGATATCTGGTCTCTATAGCTCGCCTTGTGTGAGAACAACCGTGGAGGTACATGCCTTACCTCACACATAAGCCTCATCTTTGTTATTGAGATGGGTTTCTTATTGTTATCGTCTACAAGACATAAAGAAGGACGTAACTTTATTCTCATTGATTATGTAGGACCCATCCGTTCCACATAAACCTCATCTTTGTAATTCTGATGGGTTGCTGATAATTAATATCGTCAACAAGACACGGAAAAAAGCCCGTAACTTTATTTTCAAAGATTATGTAAGACCCAAACTTTTCACATAAACCTCATTTTCGAAATTAAAATGGGTTTCTGACAGTTGTTATCGTATACATGACACAGAAAGAAGCACGCAACTTCATTTCCAAAGATTATATAGGACCCAAACTTTTCACATAAGCTCACTTTCGTAAATGAACTAGGTTCTTATGTATAATGGTTATCGTCTTCATGACACAGAAAGAAGCACGTAATTTTTTTTCCAAGGATTGTAAAGAATGCTAAAAGCATGAAATGGAAGTGCGTGAATGCGATAAGTTGTTGAGGTACTAAGTACGAGGAATGTCGCGGTAGGGAGATAATGACTTAAATCACTACGCAGGAACCATTGGCGATAAGAGAAGCTTTAATTTTTACCACTTAGCTCCCACGCTGTGAGATTCAGAAGGGGAGCGCATAGCTTGAGCTTGGTTTTGTGAATTCAAACTAAAATTTCAAGCCCTCGAGTCCACAAATGTACACCACACATGGTGCCATCTTTTTGCTCGGTAACATTGCTACATTTTCGTGAACAATAAACTAATAATGAAGACTTTACAATTATTTCGCAGTGTAACCTGCACAGCAGGCGAAGTGGATGTCAATATAGGCATTAACCTAAGGATAGATGACATGCTTATTGTACAACTTGCGAGTGAGTCAGAAAATGGTCAAGCTTCTAGTTTTGAAATTTCTTGAGTATCGATTCTGCTTTCTGACGCACTCGTTCAATATTAAAGCCGCGCCGTAGGTATTCAAAGTCATACTAAAATGAAGATGGTGTGGCATGTTTGTGCATGATGTATTTGTTGATTTTTCACTCCCCATCATGGGCAAAGAAATTAAATTCCACCGGGAGTACTCGATGGCACATGTTGAAAGAACTTTAAAAAAAAACTAAAAACCTGTAATAGGTTTTTACAAAACCAAAAAAAAACTAAAAACCCTGTAATAGGTTTTTACAAAACCAAAAAAAAACTAAAAACCTGTAATAGGTTTTTAGTTTTTTTTTTTAAAGTTCTTTCAACATGTGCCATAGAGTACTCCCGGTGGAATTTAATTTCTTTGCCCATGATGGGGAGTGAAAAATCAACAAATACATCATGCACAAACATGTCACACCATCTACATTTCGGTATCACTTTGGGTATCTACGGCGCAGCTTTAATTTTGAATGAGTGCGTCAGAAAGCAGAATCGATACTCAAGAAATTTAAAAACAAGAAACTTGACCATTTTGTGACTCACTCGCAAATTGTGCAATAAGCATGTCATCTATCCTTAGGTTACTGCCTAAATTGACATCCACTTCGCCTGCTGTGCAGGTTACACTGCGAAATAATTGTAAAGTCTTCATTATTAGTTTATTGTTCACGAAAATGCAGCAATGTTGCCGAGCAAAAAGATGGCACCATGTGTGGTGTACATTTGTGGAAAGCCGGATTGTTTCCGCATAATTCATCACCACGAGGCAAGTCACAAGGAAAATAATGGCCCTTGCACTGCCCCGACTCAAAACCACGCACACGAAAGATATTCAAGCGCGTGCTCACGTCCACTGGCCCTCGCACTGCTCAGATTTATGACCACGCGTACATAAGAAATTCATGCGCGTATTCACGTCCACGAAATTGAGTGGATGGACGCTGGACGTCTCGAAATGACCGTCTGTGTTTTTTAAAGTTAGGGAGAAAATATTCTCGGCTGAAGCTGGTGAATTGACACGACTGGCCGGGCGGTAGTTGGGTAATGGCTCCACAGACACGTTCTTGCGTCAATGCCGGATTGTTGTGGGGTGTTTTTCGCACAAGGTTTTGGGATGAAAAAACAATAATCGTTTGAACTGCAAAAATGAAACTTGGCAACAACAATAGGTTGACTGTTGACGAAAGGAACGCTGAAATAAAAGTTGTTATTGCGCCACTTTCACACCGTAACGCTGTGACTAATTTAGTGTTGATCAGATTAGATTAGATGTTAGTTTAAGCCTCCTTACCCAAAACTTAGATGTTCCAAAAAGAGGAAGGAAGAAGGCGCCATTTAGTATGGAGATAAGGGAACACAGAATGTATGCACAAGGTACATGGAAACAGTAAGTTGAGAAAGAAGTTTATGAAATAAAAAAGAAGTTGAAAAAGAAAGTAGTAATAGTAGTAGGGGCTGAAAAACAGGACAGCAGTGAACCGAAAAAAGATGCTCCTTTACAAAAAAACATTTTATTTCAACGAAAAGAAGACCTACCAAACTGTCAGCTCGGGACCTTGTATTTTTTAGTGCTAATCAAGTGTGGGTTTCTTGCAACCGCCGTCCTGTCACGATGTCGGAACAAGTGTGAATTTTTCGCAGTGGCATTGATGATTTTAGTCGCCCTAGGACGTTAAAATTATCGATGCAACGGTCGCGATGACATCTATGATTTTAGTAGCCCAAGCACAGCTTCTGCATGGGCGGCAAAAATTAGAGATGAACGGTGGAACAGTTACATTGAGGATGATTTCAATTTTGATCTGAAATTAGAGCTGTCTGTGAGCAGTGCAATAGACAAGAAACCAACCCATGGTGTAATTGTAGACCATCACAGCGTTCCAAGAAGTTATGAATATCGTCCTGAGATGTGAACTTATAAAAAATAACATGCAAAATATGAGTAATTGATGATATACCCCAAAAAAACATCAAAAACGATGATGCCATGTTTTCCAAAATGGCCCGTTTAAAAAATGACATGTTTTGCAAAATTACAAGTTTATTTTACAAAAACATTCCAGTACTCGACATCATTACAGAATCAGGGTTTTTACGCTGCAGGCGGCTTCAAGTTATTAATTAAAAAAAACTAACTGTCTTGTTCACCACACCCTACACGCGACGTGCACAGCGACGTGAGGCCACACCCAGAGTGCTGAAATTTAAACTATGACGTAAACAAAAACATTAATTGTTATGATTTTTTATATTGATTTGATTGGATGGGGAAACCAAAAATACGCGAATAGAATGAGCACATTTTGACGTAAAATGCCAACACGTTTTAAGTTTATAAGCAAATGTACTGTCTACATGCAAAACCCGTACCGTACAAGCAAAACCCGTACCGTGCATGCAAAACCCGTACCGTGCATGCAAAACCCGTACCGTGCATGCAAAACCCG
>JACJUY010002891.1:66447-92829 GCA_014220935.1 Platorchestia sp. MABIK | reverse complement strand
CGTCGACGGTGAACAATTTTGAGCTATCTCAGTGACGCAGAGCTCAGGAGATGTCGCCATGACGCACTCGTTGATACGAGATGCAGGAGCTATAGCTAGTGGTGGTGCCTCAACGCCCGCGAGTAATGAAGTATTTTTTTTTATTGATATAGTTGTCTCTGTGGATGATGGATCTTCTCGGGCACTGCTTAAAGTGTGGGGTTGAAAGTCGAGTGCTGACTTAGTGCAATTGCTGGCACTGTCTTTGGGCGCGTGTGTATATATAGCTGGTGTCGAAACTTGATCAGTTAAAACGCATTATGAATTATTGCATGCGGCGCCTGTGAGGTTTTTACCCGTGTCGGATGACTCTCATTTTGAGGCAATCACTGGTGCTGCTTTTGAGGTTGAGAAGCAATTGTTATCAAGCTTCATGAACATCTGAGAAGCTTCTGGCATTTTGAACGTTTGAGGCCTTTGAACTGCTGATTTTATGGGTGAGTCTTTTTGTTGTCCTCCTTTCCGTTTTATGGTTGGTGCATTACACTTTTCCCTGAAGCTTTTGTACGGAGCTGCGCTGGAGGTTGCGCTTTCAGATGGAGCAATTTTCCGAGTAGTTGAGTGAGTTCCATATGGAGACATTGTGAATTGATGGAGAGGATGAAAATTTAATATTGTTCACTGAGTTGAAGTTGAAGTTGTGTAACTAACTTTCTACGAGAAAGAGAGCCATTGAAATATGAGTGAGGGCTTGCTGCTCGTTTAGATTCGTAAAAAAAACGCTGCCCTTAAAGTTAACCGAAACGAAACGGCCAATAGGAAAGCGGAAGAGGGAGAGTCGAGAAGAGGAGAAAGGGTAGATAGAACAAAGGGATAAGCCTGACTGGCGTCTCTTGCTGTCCTACTTGGGAAAAATAATGCTTCAAATTTTCCATCGGAAGATTGCTATAGTGAGCAATTCAAGAATGTCGAATTTTTTGACACATCGATTTCTGATACACCAAATTAATGAACCAGAAATCGATTGCGTTCGTAAAAACTTCCAATATTTATGTATAATTATAACAGAAAAATAATTCACAAATATTATTACAGTATTTTTATTTCCCCGCAGATGCGAATTTGCCAGAGTATAATTTCTATTCGGTAACGAGGCTGGTAATAACGATACTCATTGTTTCATTGTTCCGCTTTAGGAGTGGAGGTGACGTGGAGGGTTGGAGATTNGGATTGAGGGGATGGGGGTGAGTTCGCTTGCGGTTTACCTCAACGCGAGGGTAGCAACACAACTTCACAAGGACAAGCGTAAGTTGTGACGCGATGTGCACATCGCGCTACTCTGGTCTGCTTGATAAAATGATCGAAACTGAACTCAATTTGGAACTGAATTTCACTTTCACCTTATAGTAAAGTCGAGAGCATATTCAGGGACACAAACTTCGAATTGTGAGTTTCGCGCGCTTTTCGTTCCCTCACATTCTGACCAATTTTACGCCGTTGACTTGGAGCGACCGTTCACGACCGGCGCTCGCGCATAATCTTGACAACCTTTTCGAACCAGAGAAAATTGTTGTGTTATATTTCAGTATCCTACGTTGATTTTCATTCACATGGAGTCAAGTGATTATTTGCTTATTGATGGCGATGTTTTCAGTACAATTCATTATTTTTTCAAGGTGATACATTCTGAATAACGAACGCGAATCAATATGAATCAATAAGATAACGAGAATCAATTAGAGACCCAATTTATGAAATGTCACGTTGTCTCACGTTAGTCACGGTTTAGAGATAAGGTTAGACAGATGACGGCCTTTTTCATGACTACACATTGAAAGTTGTTTTTCATTATAATCACGTCATCTTTCATTTTTAATCTCGTTCTTGAATATTCTGCTCGATCATAATTTTGGGAGGATAAAAATAGAACTCAATCATCGGGATTCTCTGCAGCGAGCTACGAGGCAAGCCCAGAGCTGGAGCACGCCGCCTAGTGGGCGGCCAGGACTTTGAAGAATCAACGCTCTGTCGACATTGACATTACCCGGCGTTCGCTCCGGGGGAGGATGACCAGACGGCCTCTGCTTCATGACTGATTCCGTTGCGTGAAAAGAGGCAGCTCAAAGTAACATCGGGTTGCAATTAGGTTTCGAACTATCTCGCGCAACGTGGAAGTGTGTGAAGGAAAAACGGTTGAACTGCGATCAAAGAGCCATAACTTTTGAAAAATGCTCAACTGCAAAAACCACACGGTCCACTGCGAAAACTGCACGGTGCTGTGCTACTCTGTCCACTGCGCACTTGCTCCTGAAACTAGACTCTCTAAGACTCTAACATACCAAACAATGGGCCCCCCCTACTCTGTTCTACTCCCACCACTGCTACTATTCAAGTCAAATCCATGTTTTGTTTTTGTGTGAGCCCGTACTGCTGCTGATCACCTGCAAAACTGTTCTTAAAATTTTTATAGCGTCGTAAGTACATACATGTGAAAGTTGCATCTATTTCCTCGTCAACAGTGGCAGAATCGATTCTACTTTTCACACCTTTTTCTAACACTATTACTCACTTTCACGATGAATTTTTTCGTTAATGTTCAAATGAACTGAGAGAATTGTGTCTACTCACTGAACTTGAAGAAAGAGACGCTTTCGAGCAGAGGCTGAGTTACGACGCTTTCTGGGCCACCCCCTGTCAAGGTACAAGTGTCGGCCACAGAGTCGTAAGATGCTGCTGAACAAGTGGACTGCATCAAGCACTTCGCTCTGCACTCGCCTGTGCAATGATTAATCATTGCAATGGAAAAAAGGCTTTGGTTATTCGATTATAAAAACGCAAATTCTTTACAGACTAAGATGCTTCGGTTCCAATTCAAGTCCAGATATGCATAGTTTACCGTTCATGTTATTCGAAATTTTGTTCATTTGCTGCGTATGTTGTGTTCTTACAGTGTATTGAGATTGTTCTATGTATGCTCCTATCTAAAACCCATCGAAAAACTGCATGTTTATGAAAACGGCAATGCAGAATGCACTAATGGATATTTAACAATGGTAGACTACCACTAAAAATGGCTGCATAATTTTGGCATTAGTGGTCGATAAAGCATTTTCCTCCTATCTTCATTGTACAAGCAAACGCTTTCTTTGAGTTTCATTTTGTTAGCGTTATGTGCGACCGTGGCTTCGCAGTAAATACTCGTATTTCGCAACGATTACAAGTGTCTGAGATGCACATTTGTTTGTACATTTTAGCGAGTCAGGCGCTTATGAATACAGAATTAGCAGTAAATGAGTCATTATAATTTTTACCATTTTTTTTTCCGGATCCATTCTCAAGGTAACAAGGTCTTAGAATCGCCAGTTTTCTTTACATATTAATGAGCGTAGAACACTCTCATAATAAATGAGTTTATTTCCAATTCAAGTGGGTATGGAAGTAAAGATGCTGACGCTTGGGATCAGAATGAAACCCGTTTTCAATTCTGTGTGATTAAAACCTTACTTGGATGAGGGCCCAAGGAGTTACACGTTAAAACCAGTTAAAGTGAGTTTTCGTCAAATTTTTTAAATGGCTGTAGCTCCAAATTTTGTTATAACGCTTCAGGTTTACGAAAAATCGCGATAAACGATGACAAGAAATACATTAAAAAAGAGATAAAAAGTTCAATCGAAATGAAAACAGAAAATAGAGAAAAGAAAAACATAAACTAATAAGAGAAAAATACTGAAAAAAGAAAAGAGATAAAAAACATTGCAAAATGAGAGGGAATAAACCTAAAATTAAAGAGAGATGAAGGAAAAAGAGAGAAAAAATAGAAAAATAACGATAACATTGGAAAAAAGAAATAAAAAAATGCAACCAAAGAATGATTGGAAAAATGAAGAAATTAAAATAATGAAACAAGAAGAAAAAGAGAAAAGGGAGAGATAAAAATGAGAGGAAAAAAGATACATAAGAATAAATAGAGAACAGAGAGAAAAGAGAGAAAGAAACTAGAAGAAAACAGGTAGAAAAATAAGTACAATACCTCGATATGACATGAATGTATATCTAAGGGCCTTCAAATAGAAATATATCGATAACTCACGCCGCATTACATCCGTCCTTCAATTTTGTTGAAAATTTTCAGTGTGACAATTTTTTTATTTTTTAACATTTTCTGCGTTCCCAATCGAATGCTGGTATCGTATGTGACAATTATGTGAAATATAATTTTTTTTAAATGGAACATCTGCTAAACCTGTAGCTATGTTCAAGAAATTTACATAGAATGGTTTACCGTTGATGGAGTATCAAAAGAGGTTAATCCTTTTAAAAAATGATTCAAGAGCAAATTTTCCTTCTCTTACAAGCAATTTTACCCGCAGCATTCGTATCAAATGAAAAATAATCAGCACCGAAAACGTATTCGTCCAAAATAATTGTTTTTTATATATATTAGAACATTAATGTGAACTGTCATAGCAGAATAATATTAAATGAGTAGCAGAACAAAATTTTGGTTTTTGGCCTAGCTAGTTTGAAATCTTGCGCTTAGTATACTGCTAAACAACTACGGCAAACATTGCCTGCCTGATTTTTATTGCCACTTTCTAATTTTCCATCGACAATGATTACGTACTGGGGACGTTCACATATGATACACGTTCACTCAGTTTAGTCTTTTCGACCCGCACTTCTTAGTAAGAAATATTTATGTGTTCACTTACTCAATGCTATCCGCGGACGGTGAGGTCTTTATCAGTTCGAGTTTGTTCAGTGAGGTAGATCAGGTATACAAGATTTTGACATTATGTGTAAATTCAGGATGCAAATAAATTCGATGCTGGTTTGCGAAGTGTCCATGCACAGTAGGCTCCCTTAATTACTGAAATTTACTCATACTACATAATCCATACATTTTCTAGAAATTAGTCTAAAATTCAATCATTTTCAGTTTCTCCTCCTATTGATGCTTGAGATTACATTTCAAGATTAATATGCACTTCAAGCTTAATATGCAAATGAGTTTTCCATGTCGCAAATTACTAATGGATAGCTTAGATTTGTTTGAACTTTCATACTTGGCGAATACCGAAGTGTAATCATGCATAACATGTATTTGAGTTAGAGTACGCTCCTGGTGAATGCTAAGAGTGTATATCAGAGCTCTAATTTTCATACGGAGTACAAATTCTAGATTACCAATTTCGGACATTTCTCAAGTCGATGCGCCATAACTTTTTTGTAAACTCACATTGGCTGAGAACATCAGTCACCAGGCTGATGGGGCTGAGGAGCGCCACGCCTTCGAGGACTGTCTGATACTCAGCGGAGGACGTAGACATTAACACTGCCAGAAGGTGTGGGTACAGCAGCAGGGGTTTGGTATAAAATTTCATCTCCACGATATAAATTGCGATTGTTCCTAGGGGGAAAATTCATTGAAAATAACAAAATACCCAGTAATTCAGTAAAGTCATGAACGTAGATTTATCAGTTATACATCTTCGTTCAATTCGGAGGCAGGCAAGACTGCCATAAAATACATGTCGAGTTCCCTGCAAAGTACTCTAGGTTATCAAAACCACGATCCACGAAGAACGAAGACTGTATAGAACACAAAATGGCTGTTTCAAAATTGTACTCAAATGAAAAAAATAATAAAGACCAGAAGTTTAGGCAAAAATTCCCATTTTTGGACGGGACATCGCTAGATAAAAAATAAAATTAGTTGGTCATATATTTGATGGAGTAATGTTCGAATATTTTCATCACACGAGACTTAGGTTTACATCAGTCAATATCCGGTAACTGTCAACTACTGGTTAACGTATGATTCTGTTGAAAGTTATTGAACAACAACAAAACGAATGTCCATGGTAAGTTTGACGTGTTGAAGAGTCAAGAGCCTCTAAATTTTCAAGTTTGAACAAGAGAACAAGAATGGCAGAAACATTAGTGATGACGACATACAAGCTGACAGCGAAGTACAATTATAACATACACCCTTCGAACTAAAAATTTAAAAACTTTTTGTTGGTAACTGTCATTTTCTTAGCTGCATTACACGAAGTGAATTGCATTTAAACCGAGAGTAATTAGCTGTTTGATACATTCACAGAGTTAGGTACCTCATTGAGAGTGGCTACAAATAATTTCGCGATCCCGTTTTCCAGATTTTTATTCTGCTACAACATTGCAAAATAGCTTTGAGTGTAACTTAAAGAACGCGGGAAATAATAAGCATCCCTTGTATTCAAGACTGCTAATATCTTACTTGAGTGTCTGACTTACGAACATCTTCACTAACGAATCAACAAACTATCAGAGTTGGCACAAACGAATAGTTATTATGTTACAAACTGCAATCTCACTCGATCTTGTACTGGGAGCAGTGAAGAAAACTTTGAAAATAATTGTGTCCAAAAGTTTAAAAGTAGTCTAACATGTTGAGTAAATGAAAAAAATTGATGAGATTTGCTGTGTTAAGAATCATAAGACCATCTCGATAAAAATGAACATAAACTTTAAAATATCAGAGTTGTATAAAAAGATGACTGGTGTTCGTCGCACATTAGTTGTGATCGTTCAACTGGTGCTACTATTTCTAGGAACGAACAGACTCGCCACTAAACTTCAGGGTGCGGCAGTTAAACCTACATTTAAGGCTTCTTCAGCTTTCTCGAAAATGTAGGATTGACTGCAAAGCCCTGTATTAAAAGCTCACTGTCAAGATAATTTTTTTCTGATAGGTTGTAAATAAATAGGTTGCAGTGCTTTCACGAAAGTTGATATTATGCACAACAGCTGTAACTTCTGGGGAAATACACAGGAATGTAATTAAATTTCAAAATTACGTAATTATACAATCTTGTGTGACACAGAATTCGTTCACCTTTAAACAAAAATATGTTCCAATGAGTTCATTCCTAACAGGAATTACTGCATTTGGAACTTAACGCGTATTTGAATTTCCCCATGATGTAATTTTGAAAATATCGGCCCTGCAAAAAATTATTGTGAGGACACTCTCGCGCGTTCGTTGCGCTGAAGTGTGTGAAGTCATTACCAAATTTAAATGACCTATCAATTTGTCATTTTGATCGCAGTCGCTTCACTTTGAAAAAACAAATAAATATTATTTATGGATAACACGAGAATATCAAACTTTAACAAACACTATGTTCAGTGTGTGATTTTCATGACTTCGTCAGTAACTGAATGTTAAGACACAGCTTTCACATAGAACACTGCACACACGAAACCACACGAAATCTTTCATTAAATTGCCGTTGCTCGATCGAGTGAGATCCACAGTTGAATTACGAATGAATCAATAACGCGTAGGGAACACTTGAATGTCACGCTCGTTATAACAAACGTTTAAGTTCGTGGCAGAAACATCACACTTATTTTATTTGTGAATTTCGTTTTTCAAGCGACAGTTTTTATCACTGGCAAGCTGTCGCACAAATCCACCTGCTCTTTCGAGGTCTTAGACGCATATGACGCTCACCAAAACTACCAAGCTTTCGGCAAGTGCAGTAATAATTCTCCAACATAATTATAGGTAGTTTCAGTGAGAAAAGCTCTTAAAACTTTGTAGTGCCGCCAATTATTTCCCAAACTGTGTGTGCGCCATGATAGTATCACGCAGCACAGTGATGTAGCGAGCTCTGTTATAAACTTTCTAAGGGCATTGATGACCGAGTCACTTCATTTCCTGCAACTGCAGAAATGGGCAGAACAATGAGAAACACAAGGGAGAAATTTTTACATTTTATTAACAGAGTGGGGGATAGTTTCAAGCATCAACAAAATTGTATCAATGTCATTTGAAACCATTTATTCCCATTTCAATTTCTTATGATTTACGTACTAGGTGAAACAAAGTTTCATTTTACAGTTACACTCACTTTTTCAACGTTCGTTTTTCGAAGCAACTGCTCGCTGCTTTAAATCGGCGTGGCGTACCACCAGCCACAGCACGAAACAGTTCCTGAGAAATATAGATTCTAGCATAAAGAAGTGAGAAGTTTAAATTTCGTGTCAGCAAATATGCGCTGCGACTCGAGAAATGAGAGTTTTTAAGAACTCGATTGACTACCTTGGCCATGTTGTGTCAGCTGAGGGTATTTGCTGTAAATAATCTGAACAACTCAAAAATTTCCTTGTTCCCAAAAACGTGAAGGACTTGCAGAGATTCCGGGGCGTCGCAAATTATTTCCGCAGTCACATTCCCCTGTTCAGGTCAATTTCGAATCCCTTACACCAACTTTTGCGAAAGAACATTGATTTTGACTGGAAAGCGGAATGTCAAATAAGTTTTGACAGGATTAAAGCTGCTTTAAAGCTGCTACAGGATTAAAGCTGCTACCGCCTTATCCACATCATTATCATAAAGCTGCTTTAACGTCTGATACCATTCTACGGCATCCCGATTTCCATAAACCATTCCACGTGTTCACGGACGCTTCGAATTTAGGAATTGGAGCATTTGTGATGCAGTATGATAATGATGTGGATAAGGTTATGTGACTTATTGCTTACTCCAGTAAGAGCCTCAATTCCGAGCAAAAGCGTTAAATAACAACCAAAAAGGAATTCTTTGCCATTGTGTTGAAGCTTTACAATACCTAATCCTGTGATATCCCATTTTTTGTGTACTGATCACCAGCCGCTGGCTCCCTTGTAACCTAAAAATTGCTAGACGATTCGGTGATGGCGCGTTGGTGTATAAATGTACCCTTTTTTGACTTTTTAGTCCGTTATTTCCCATGTAAACACAATGTCATTGCCGATTGTTTGAGTAGGTTACCTGACCAATTGACTGCATATGACCTAGATAGCTTCTCGGAGTTCGGAGATGCCGAAGTGTGCTCAGTGTTTACTAGACAATGTACAATGCACTCTGACGACGAACAGACACAACTAGATAAAGAGGCGCCGCCAGAGTAGACCGCACCAAGACTAACATAGTACATTCCAAAAACGATGGATGTATCCTGGAGACTTGACGAGTTTCAAAAACAGGATCCTGTTTGTTCCGAAGTGTAGGATGCTTTTCTGCAAGACAGTTGGTCAACGATTCCCGACTTACAGAATTATTAAATCTTAATCGTTGACGCGAAAAGCGATTTTTGTGAAACATTCTATGTACCATACTGATGCATTACACATTTTATTCAAGTTTAAACTCCGATACTTTCACCCACTTCAGAAAACTCTCATTCGTAAGCTTGTGATCAAATGTGACGTCCAATCCGTACCTAATAAAATCCCAAATGCACCCATTGCAAAAGAACCATTCGAAGTAGTGTCGATTGACTTTCTGGGTCCCCTTCCAGCAACTGGTAATCAGAATAGATATATTTTGGTTATCATTGATCTGTTTTCTCGTTACTGTAAACTCTATGAAACTTCAAACCGGCAGGCAGGTACGGTTATTTCCTGCCTAAACAGCTGTTTCGCAACTTTTGGTTAGCCAAAAATATAACTCAGTGACCAAGCTCCCAAATTCAAATCAGTGGCAGTAAAATAATTTGTTAATATTCACGCGATCGCAAAGAAAGAAGTCCTACCTTGGAGCCCGCACTCGAACACTATTGTTGAACGAAACAATAAAAAGATAACAAACCTTCTCAAGTTATACGAAAATTCCCTGATTCACACGGAATGGGACACGGCCGTGAACGATTCACTCGGCCATGAACGATTATGCTCGTCCAGGCGAGACATGCTGTGGAGATGACCCAAGAATTAGAGCCGCTGTCATATCTCCAGGCGCTAACCCCGCGCTTTCCGTTAATGCATCTAAGTGAAACAATTAGCAGAAATGAAGATATAGGGTAAATGAGAAATTTAGTGATCTGAATTACTTGATTATAAATTAGTGGAAAACACCCAAACTAACCCCGATCTGAGATACCTACAAACACCGAAACTAACTAAACACCCACCAATGTGATCTTAAACACCGAAACTAACTAAACACCCATCGACCTGATTTACACCTAACACCAAAATTGACACGCCCACCGATCTAATCTACACCTAACACCGAAATTGACACAACCACCGATCTGATACACACCGAAATTAACACACCCACTGATCTGATCTTTTACTCTAAAAACAGACAACTAGTCAGCAATTATCGATATACCCTAGGCGTTATTATTTAACTGGAGGGAGCAGAACACTTCACTAAGCTTCAGCCGAACAATCTAATGCTTACGCACAGCACACGACAGCACTGCGACTTAATGCTCTAATAGCGAAGCGAAGTTTCTTCCCGTGGTGGTGAGGTGATAATAACGGGTGCGCACTCGCGCTCACAGGGTACTTAGCCGCTTCTACCCATGCCGACAGTGTTGCGTCAACATGGCACCGACACACTGAATTGACGGACGGCGGAAGAAGCCGTACCGGATGGTGAGGTAGCGAAGAGTCTGAAGTCCTGAGACAGGAAGTTGATGTGGTAGCGTTGAAGGCTGAAGAAAGTCTAAAGTGTTCTGCTCCCTCCTGTTAACTAATAGTGCCTAGCGTATTTCGGTAATTGCTGACTAGTTGTCTGTTTTTTCAGTTAGAGATAATATCAGTGGGTATGTTAATTTCGGTGTGTGTTAGGTGTAGATCAGATCGGTGGGTGTGTCAATTTCGTTGTTAGGTGTAGATCAGATCGGTGGGTGTGTCAATTTCGGTGTTAAGTGTAGATCAGATCGATGGGTGTTTAGTTAGTTTCGGTGTTTGTAGGTATTTCAGATCGGGGTTAGTGTAGGTGTTTTCCACTAATTCATAACCAAGTAATTCAGATCATTATATCCCTCATTAACCCTACATCTTTAATTTTGCTAATTGTTTTACCTAGGTGCATTAACGGAAGGCGCGGGGTTTGCGCTTGGAGATATGACAGCATCTCTAATTCGTGGGGCCATCTCCAATGCATGTCTCACCTGGACGAGCATAATCGTTCACGGCCGACACAATTCATTTTTCATAAGACCATTATTTATTTCTGAACCGACCGTATCAAATATTTGGATCATTTCAGTAAATATTAACCTACTGTCCTGCACTTCATATCCCCCCCCCCCCTCGCTTTTTTCGTTTTGGCGACCTTGCCAGGGGCTTCGAGCGGACTTTATGTGGTGGAGTGGTGACTGGTATGGGAGCGTGCTCGAGTTCCGTGCTCCTAATATTTCTTGTGCTTTCATATTTCGATAGTGTGGCTTGTGAGTGCTGAATTGGTCTCTTTTAGTACTAATACCAATTTCATTCTTGTAATCTAAATTTGTCTAAAAACGATTTTTCAGTAAGGAAGAGCCTATGTTCAGACACAGATTACAAAGCTATGTGATGAAATTCACTAAAACATCAATTCACTTTCCCGCAACGAGAAATTGTCTTCTTTGAATCGTCTCGAGCAACTGATCTTGTACGTCCGAAAACTCAACAGCGAAATTTCTACACAGCTTTGTGAGGCTTCCACGGATGACGGTACGCCGGCTGCTGAGTTCGATACACGAGAAACCTATGCAGTGAAATTATCAGACGCTTTGTTTCTCCTTAGAGATCATATTTCGGCAGATAGCGCGTCAGACTCGGCCACGGTTTTGGCTGCCCCGACCTCTTCGCGTCTCAACAGATCGAAACTGCCTGAGGTACCTTTACCTACCTTTGTCATGAACGAACCGAAATTTTGACCCATTTCTTGCAGAGCTTAGACAGTAGCATCGACAAATATAGCCATCAAGTTGCGAAAAATTTGTGTACTTGGAGAAGCAGCTACGCAACGATCCCTTAATTTTGATCAACTCTCTTTCAGGCTCTGATCAGTAGTACGACAATGTTAGACAGCTGTTAGTGAATGGGTTTGCTCGCACAGTTTCGCAGCAGTTCGATGCAATCAAACACCTTGCACAGTTGCATTTGAGAAAGCATGAGAGCCCTTACGAATACGGGATATGCGCTCTGTTTAAGATCTCTTTCGTAATTTTAACAATTTTTTCGACCTTGTCTTAAGTTACTTTATCTGGAACGGCATGAATCAATCATTGTAAAATCAAAATTTTTACATCTGCAACAATAATAAACCTACGTTGCCCGAAATTCATCATATCATTTTTAATGCTATTGAGAGATACCAGGAACTTGGCAATAAAGGAAAACGCAAGAGTTACAATAGTAAATAGAGTTCTTTGGTTCATAATTTGGCCACCAATCTCATTATTCTCCCTAGTGAGAAATGAGGAACTGTTCAAAAATTCTTCTTGTGTTCTCTCTGCAGCGATGGAGAAGGCAACCGTGAATCCTTTCATTCCACCGTTGGTTGCATCGTTTACCCGACTCCAGATTCCAAGAGAGAAAGATTGCAAGAAATAAATGCTTGTGCTCGTTGCGGATATACCAACCATTCCACGAGTAACTTTAAATTTAAATTCCGTAAGCTTTGTTTCAAGTATAAGGGACAGCACATGACCTTCTAACGTTTATCCCAAACTAATTCTAATCCTTCCAAAGGTTCTGAGTGCGTATGTCAGCACATGCAGACATTATGTGGATGGAGTCAGCCCTTCGGAGCGATGTGGGGACCAGAGTGCTCCTGCCTACCTTTACCGGTAAGGTAGGAAACCGTCTCGTTAGAGCGATGAAGGATAGTGGTAGCCAGACGAACTCCATCTCACGTCTGTGGCTTATATATTAAATCTGCCCGATCTTAAATCTAATTTTTAATAGTGGTAAACGGCTTCAACGAGTCGAAACGATACACGACAAATATCGGATCAGTAAATTTAACCGTGGGAAATAACATTTCTACCATTCCCGCCATTTGTGTTCCCTCTATTAAAACAACTCGGGAACTCCCTGGCTTGAAAGAGGTTGCCGAAACCTTTCACAAGAAAGGTTACACTTTAGCAGATTCTCTCTTGGGAGAGTCCAATAAAATTTTTAATCTTTCCTTTGCCCTGGGAAATAAAAATCCAGAGGTTCTCCTGGAGAACCAGATTTCTTTTGGAAATTATGAACCTTCTGTTTTTTCAAGAGACGGACGCTGGGTTGCTACTGTATGGTGACGTCACTCTCTTCGCGAGAAATTTGCCAGTCTCACCTGATCGACTTAATATTGGCTCACCAACTAATTCTAATACGACAAAGACTCCTTTTTCTGCAGTAAGAAACCGGCGTGATCCAACAAAAAATTATTTGAGAACACTGTGAACGTTTCTAACGTTACAGTCCTGGATAGTAGCTGTGAATTAAACCCTGCTCGCAGTACTTATGAGCCTTAAATTGAAGGTGGGGGTTAGTTACTCCTAACATAGATTCCGCATTGAAGCCAGGTCCTGACTTCGACGACGCTTGGTGACCTGGTCTCGAATCCCGAGACAAGTTGCGAACGCAGTGGCGGCAACCCTGTGAAACTAAAAACACTTCGATTCCAACAAACGGCAAAGAGTTTGAACACATTTTGTTGAAACAGGAAATCGGTGTGAATGATCGGTTTTAGCGTGTTCCTCATTTTAAATTGCTGTAGATGATGTTCTGCTGCGGGACCCTTCGTGGAAGTCGAGCCATTTTCTTGTTATTTGTGCCGAAAAGGACTGATCCGTGGCCACATTTTTTCTCCGAGGCTCCTGGTTTACCAGTGCAGCTTCAGGGACGAAAGCAGCCGCGTCGGTGCCAGCAGACTCTGCGGTGTTGGCGGCGGTCAAACGTTCAGCTACCACTCCAACCTAAGGGGCTGATGCCTTAAAGGAATACTACTATTCATTATTGTAAATATGTTATGTGTTAAATTTGTTCTTGGCCGTGTTAAAACTTTCTTGATGTGGAGATCAAGACTGTAGAGATCAGATCGTTCAAAAATTTTCTCCTAAGAAAAATTTGCAGTACGATATTCCTTAGTGTTTATGTGTACGTAGGTAAGACTTGTTCTTTGGTGTTGGAAACTCCTTAAGATAAGGTATTATAGCTCAATGTAGGTTAAGTGCAGAAATGTTCTGCAAATTAAAATAAATTTACAGCCTCGCGCCCCATTGTCGAAAATGTGTCATTTTTATTCAACTCGGTATATGGGTGACAAGACTACATTAGTTTTTTACGCACACTTCTACAGAACAGTTGACAATTATATATCTTACAACCGGCATAGCGACTCACACTTCATTTTATTCCGCACCCACTGACTTTTTCTCAAAGCAACTGTCGGCAGATCCCACCTCAGAACTGTTGCGTCCAAAATCATTAGACTATATTCAGCCTTCTCCGCTAACACATCAACTTCAGGACTCAGGACTTTGGACTTTCTGCTCTCTCACCATCGGGAACGGCTTCTTCTGCGTTCCGGCACCCTGTGAGGGCGAGTGCGCACTTGTCATCATCACCCCAACACCGCTGGACGACACTTTGCTTCGCTATTAGAGCAGTAAGCCGCAGTGCTGTTGTGTGTCGTGTGTAAGCATTAGTTTGTTCGGCTGAAGCTTATTGAAGTGTTCTGCTCCCTCCTGTTAAATTATAGCGCCTAGGGTATATCTATAATTGTTGACTAGTTGTCTTTTTTAGAGTCAGAGATCAGATCGGTGGGTGTGTTAATTTCGGTGTTTTAGGTGTAGATCAGAATGGTGGGTGTGTTAATTTCGGTGTGCTAGGTGTAGATCAGATCGTTGGGAGTTATTTCGAGCTTTAGTTGTACATCAGATCGGGGTTAATTATGGGTTTGTTCAACTAATTTATTGCCATGCAATTCATAACATTACAATACTCATTTACCGCTTGTCTTTGCTTTTTCTACTTGTTTTACCTGGGTGCGTAAACAAAAGGTGTCGGGTTTGCGCCTTTAGTCATGACAGTGGCTCGATACTTCGGGCCGAGTCTCTGGCGCAACTTTCACTGGGACGAAAATCATCTTTCTTGACAACCAAATTTAATTTTCATCGCACTAATATTTATTTCTTTACCGGCCTTGTCAAATATTTGGAGCATTTCAGTAAGCTTAAATCGATTGTCTCAGCTTTACTTTCCCCCGGCTCGCTTTTTTTCGTTACCTGAAGAGCAGAACTTTCTTGGTAATCATTGGGCTGAGGGCATCATGCAAGAAGCCTACCAAGCTACGGGGTGCTGGATGTCTCTTATTTGAATTTCTTTCATTCTAATCTAGATTTTTAGCATCAAGTATGGCAGCTTCGATTACATGACCAAGAGGAACAGCCGCAAACAACTTTGAATGCATAATTGAGAACCAACTTTTAGGTTCGATAAATATCCAAACCTTTTCTTAGAAATGGCTCAATTATTTTCATACTCCTAATAGACATCGTGTGCATGCATAAATATATAATTCCGGAACATCACGTGTTAGGACAAATTTCAGCACTGATTTGGGATTAGCGCTCCAAAAGTATTTTGTTACGTCACGATTTCCTCGAGCAGCAGATACGAAGTTAAAACCTGTTGGCTAGTTTTACAGACTATGGTGTAGGGTTGAGGTTTCTTCCGTGGTTTCTGTGGAGTTTTGGGACCTATTGACGGTGTGTTCGACGGTTGAGTGCAATTTTAATCGAGGAAGAAAAGTAAGAGAGAGTTTACTTTTTTACTTAAAGATGGTGGATTCCTGTAAATTTTCACGAATGAATTAATTGCCCCAATGACAATTACCTACTTATTTTTGCGGCTACTGTCTTTCCTACAGGACATGTAATTAGTTTTGTGCGCCTGTGTCATATATCTTCGATTTATATTCATGTTAGGAGTAGCGCTTCTTAGAGGTGTTCAAGTTTTGAATTTACTCAACTTACGTAGGAAATCAGCTTTCACCGTGATTCAATGGTGAAAGAGCTATGCTAAATAACTTATCTCACTTCAAAAGTGACTTTTAAATCTAGATGCGAGAGTTATTTTCCAATTTTCAGATTTTGTTTTGCGTAGGGATCTCTGAAAATATTTATCTTGTGGTATCAAGAACAGTTCACTACAGGCTGTTTCCAATAATTAACGTTCTCTCCTCCAGTATAAATAAATAGGTCAGTCCCAGAAGTAACCTCATATTCTGTCCTAAGTATAGCATCTCACGTAGCCTTGGGTACTAGTCTTGTTGGAGACAGCTGTATCCATTCCCTTCACTTTAAGAAGAACCTGACCTTCAGGACCAATTATTTTCAGAGAAAAGAAAGTTTGGGCTATCGAGGCTTTGCGTACTAAAGCACACAACTTTAGGGAGACTGTTCGGGTCCAAAAAAGTCTGTAAGTTCTCGACGGATTTTCTGATATTTGCACTATAGGTGTAAAAGGATGCAACTAATGTTTATGGAGCTCGTGTGTTTTTTTTTCTTGATTTATCCCAAATAGGCTTTTTTTAAATGAACGTGAAAAATGGGCATTGAGGAAAATGATTCATCTGCTCCAATTTTGAAGTTGTATAACTGGTAGAATGTGTTCTAGATAGCTAATTGTCTTGTCTAGAGATCCAGTGCAAACGTTTTTCGATAATTTGATTCGGTGAATTTTAAGAATTTTTTGACCCCAAAACAGCCCCACTGCTTTCTTTTTGTCAAATTATTTTACCTGTAACTTTCAATGTGAATTGAAATTCAAAAATCGGATGCACCGGATCTTTAGATGTTTTCAACCGCTATCGATTGATGTGTTTGCCATTTCTTTACCTTCAAAACTGTGGGAGAAGAATCCTTTCAAATGTCAAAAAAGCAAATTTTCAGGAGAGCTATTTTCCCAAAATTGTTTTTTTTCTTAATTTTTTAGGTTAGTTTTTTTTTTAATGAGCTATACTGCTTTTGTAGCTCTGTATATTTGAGTTCTATTGATTTATTTATTAGTTATTCCTGTACCTTCAAAACTGTGGGAAAGAATCCATATCAAATACACTGAATGCAAGTTTCAGAACAAGAGTTGTTTCAATTAAGCTCTTTCGATTGACATATTTGCCATTCATGCACTTTCAAAACTACGGCGAGGCGAAAAGATGTTTACACAACAAGCTAATTAGCTGATGACTCAGAGTAGCCAGATTCAAAGCAAACACTCAGTTTCATCATCATAATTTATCCGATTGTTACAATGTTTCGTTTGAGTACGATAGCATTTCGAGCTAGGCCATGAATGAACTCCCTTGCTATTCCCGCAGAAGAGCACTCAAAACTAATTCGAAATAAGGGGTGGGGAAGGGGGAGGCCAATCAATTAGGGCTCGCCAAGGTCACGCGACTGCACGTTTTCTACCCCGTATAGGAGACAAAATAATGCACGTACTTGATAGCCAATTATATCGCTGGATGTACAAGAAAACTCCTTATCAGATGAGTTTACAACCGATAACCAATCTTTATCCGAAATTTGACATAAGGCGTTACCTTAACAGTTTTTCTCTTTAAATACATTACTTTTTTTCAAGTGTTATTTTGCCTCCCCGAGTGTGGAAATAAACTTGGCTGGGGGATCAGGGTTATCATTGTGTTTCCCGTAGAATTAAAGGTTGCTATCATCTAAGCTGGGCTAATACAAAAAGACTGATGGTGGAGTTGAAGAAGGTCCGGATTGAGAATTTTAATTAAATTCAACGAAAGATTAGTAACGGTAAATGAAAGGTAAAACGAATTATTGGGCGAGGAGTTGCACTGAACGGATCCCGAGTGCGAAACACGCAGCTCTTGCCCCACGCCAGCTCCCACCGCTTGACCCGAAAGACCTAGACCCAACGGCCTGTAGGGAAAAACAAAGACTTGAGCCTACAACTGCATGAAGTAACCCAAAAACAACTTCAACCCCTGTCGAGGCAGCTGATAAGATATTGGCTGCAGAAAAGCTTTTTAGTTCTAGTAATAAAGTTATAAGTTATGAGCGTCATAAGAGTTATCGTTATCTAGTTATAAGTTATAAGGTTTACATTTATCGAGGTATAAGTTATTAGTTTTACAGTTATCGAGTTATAAGTTATATTACAATGCGTGTGGGGCGTTGCACCCTAATTGACCAGAGCACTAAATTGATACGTTGACATCAAATCACAATGGCCAACTAACCCACGTACCCCTCGGTGCTATCCAGTTCTTCGACGTAAGACGGCGAGGAGATAAAACGGCCCCGGGTGAGTTGGGCTCCCATGGTCAGGTCACGAGAGTGGGCGAAGAGGCGAAAAGGGGAACTCACGAACTCGGCTTCTTTACGGAGCGACCAAGCAAGTTGGATGCATGGAACCTGCATCGCTCTCTTTTGCCAGTCAAGCTAGTGAAGCCACTTCTGCCGTCCCAAGCCCCGGCCGCGCTAGTGTCAAAAGTTAATCGATGTCCCCCTTCTAGCATGATCCTTTGTGCTGCATGACAGATACCACCAGATCTTGCATACATCTGCGATGCATGCCAGATACCGCCATTCTGCAGATCATTCTCTATGGAAACTACATGTTTATTTGGATAAGAAGACAACAATATTACGAATTGTACAATTAAATTTTGATGTCGTTATTTTCGTTTTGATATGTGGCGAGAATTTCATTAGTATTTCATTCTTTTCCGGGAATATAAATAATAGATATCAACTGAACATGCACATTTAAAGACTGTTGTTCGTTTTGTGTCACAATAGTTCATTGTCAAGGAAAGTGAACAATGTTTATATTCAAAAAGCTATCATTACTTAGATATAACATAATTAAGTTAATAATGCACTGTTCCTATATCTCCTGCCGATTACAAAATTTTAGACTCAGCTTCAACCCCGTATGACCTCAGAATTTTAGTCCTTGGACATCTTCAAGCGAAACACTCATATGAACAATAAGGACAGTTAGTACCCTTTGCAAATAGTGAATAGGTAGATTCCTCGTCAGAACCAGCCTAATTTCATTACACACCTATGTGTCACTTGTATTCTTTCTGTGCTTCTGTATTTTATTCTTTGTTCTTGTCCGTCTCATACTTTGTATTTTTACTTTCATGATATATTTATAGCACCTACAATTCATTTCACTTTGATCTTATATTTCAGTCGTAACTCTTTTGTTTTTCGTGTGAACTGATGATGGAGCTGGACTCCGAAACGTTTTCTTAGTAAAAATGATAAATTGTATCGGAATTTCCTTCGTTTTTAAGTTTCTTATGAGGTTGCGATTAAAGCAAATCACTGACGTGTTCAGATATATTAAGTTAATATAATTACAACCTGCTGGCTGATAACTGTACGGAGATGATGCTAGTTTGTGCAGGATGTTTTACGACAAGAGGTACACAATTTCACAAGCAGATTATTGCCAGATGAACAGTTTTTTTCTATGAAATTTTCAGAACACTTTTGGGTTTGTGAGATATTAGCAGTTTATAGTTTTAAAGTATGAAATTTGATGAAACAATTACTCTTAATATTTAGTTTGAATTTCAGTCACAGACACTTGTCTTACCCAAATAAACATGGAGTTTCGATGGAGAATGATCTGTAGAACCTTTAGAATGGCGGTATCTGGCAGCCATCACAGGTGCAGGGGTGGTGGTGGTGGTGTGTGTGATGGTGGCGGTAATGTGGTTATATTTTGAAACATCCTGCACAAACTAGCATTATCTACGGATAGTTATCAGACAGCAGGTAGCAATTATATATATATATAAATATTGTTCACTTTGCTTGACAACGAACTATTGTGGCACAAAACGAACAACAGTCCTCAAATGTGCATGTTCAGTTGATATCTATTATTTATATTCCCGCAAAATAATGAAATACTAATGAATATCTCACAACTTATCACGACGAAAACAACGACAGCAATATATAATTGCACAATTCGAAATATTGTTGTCTTTTTTTCCAAATAAACATGTAGTTTCGATAGAAAATGATCTGTAGAATGGCGGATCTGGCATGCATCGCAGGTGTATGCTAGATCTGGCGGTATCTGGCATGCAGCACAGGTGATCATGCCAGAATTGGGTATCGACTAGCTTTTGACACTAGCGCTCCCCGGCCGCACCCACGTCATCCTCGCACATTTTGATGTACGTGTTGCTGCGTCCTTGTACGTATAGGGTGCATCATGTGCACTGGTCCAGAGTTTAACTCATTGCCGGAACTCGCTGTATCGTCTACCTATAATGAGTTACCAAATGTCGCAATGCAGTTAGGTTATGCCTTGCTTGGAAAACACTGCCAGTCGTGATTTGGAATTGGCTTTACGCTCTGCGCGCTTATATGCAACATGGGAGTTAAATTATCAGATAGTTTTGAATTCGTTCGTCTACCGGCTAAGGTGAAAGATGAGGAAAATTGAAAAAAGAGTAAAAAGAATTAGTAATTTATCTTTAAATATATCTAGAAATGTGCCAAATGCTAAAATTCATTATTTCTCATAGTATGCAATAATGCTTTCAAAATAATTTATGTCATTAGTTTCTTAGATGTATTTGTTTACTGGTTGGCTCAATAATAAAGCAATCGTAACTAAATTATTGTTAAATATTGAAAGTTACGATAAATACGAATAAATAAATTTTGAATAATAAGATGAATAAATAATGAAACAATGTATCACATATTCAAAAAAAATATTACCACATGTAATTGTCTGTAATGAATAATATACTTTTTATTACTTATTTAGGAAGTTTTTAAAAATGACATTAATATCGCCTAATATATTATAGTTGTCACGTTAAGACAGAAACAATTAGCTTCCTTTGTAGTATCAAATAGTGTGGCCACAAGATTTAATATTCATTTAAAAACGATCTCATTATCACCAGAGCAACTGAAAAGAATTTGGTATTTATGAGGCACTATACTTGTATGTCGTTTATGATAGGGGAAGGGCTGTGTACAGAGTCTGTACACAATTTCCTGACGCGAACGAAAAAGATGAAATATTTGTAATAAAATCCATAGCATTTATAATTTGGTGTGTTAGCGTCAAGCTTTAATGAGAGCATAGAGGTTCCTTTATTTTGCTCTTTGCAACCAAATTAGTAATATATTAAACGAGAGGGAAGTGACAATAAAATATAGTGATATGGGCACACACTATTTTTTAGTAAAATTTTTTAAGTATAGTAATCGAATTCACTTGGCATAAATATGCATAAATGGCATCTCACAAAACGCTTCAGCTCTAGAATAAATTTTTTTTATTAATATTATAAAGCACTTGGAAATTGTCCGAATTAACCAGTTTATAATAGAAACTAAATGAGATTTGTATTGTTAGCAATACACTGTGACATACGAACAATACATTATGACATACGGTAGTATCGCAGTAACTGCTGTTATTTGGTCTAACTCATTATACAATATGTGTCGTTCAAAACGGTATTGATTTTTAAGAGTAAAATGAAACGTAGAGTATTTTATTCCATTATTAAATAATACTTATCTTGCCGAGCTATAGAATAATAAATGTTCGCACTAGAGTTATGTCACACAGCGACGAGAGGCAGCTGTTGAAGTGCGCATGGTAGTGATTCTTGGTGGTTGTGACGAGCCGTACACGTACACGGACTCGCACACGCACACTGAGAATGTGAGAGGTTGGCGTGAGTACGCCCCAGCCACCCGGCTTTTGGTGGGGCCAAATGTGGAGGTGGTGTTCCAGTGGAGGTGTATCACCACCTCCACTGTAGTTTTGTAGAGTGATGACATCTTAAAGTAATGTACTGAGATACAACATATTTTAGTAATATCTAAACAGGAAAATGTAGGGGATCAACTTCGAAACAGTGATTGTCGAGTGAAGTGAGCAGTTTTTTTTCAATACAAATATGAAGTGTAGTCTTAAGCATTTTTTTAAGTTGTAAGTATTAGGAATCATACACAGGGCAAGATCTTGCTGACATTTCTTTTCAGTAATTATATATGTCTATTGAATTACTAATTGCGAGCATCAACATCAACAACAGCGTCAGTTCGAATTGCTCTGCACAATTGCTGATCATTGCAGACATTTACTAGTTCAATCAGAGAATAGGAATGCAAAGTCATAATGCGAATTTTATTTTAGTGAGGCCAGGCGAAAAGAAGCCTAAATCTAGGAAGCAGATGACATTATATTATTCTTGAAGTGAGCTCATCGGTCATTTATGCCATGAAGCTCTTATAAGCAATCAAAAGTTTAGGTTTGAATTTCAAACAAGCTATCAACATCTTTTCTTTGAAATGCAGTGAAAAAAGTATCTTCTACGAGATAAGGGTCAAGCTGCTCATTCTGAGTTTAATGCTGAAACTCAGTACTTAATTTGAGCTTAATATTTGAAGTGGAAATTTGCTGTGGATGCAAGATAATTCCTAGATAGGATTCTCACTGCATTCTAAAAAAAGTTGTTTCGTACTTCATATTAATAATTTTCCAGATTTTTCTTATCGTTATTCTTTTTATCTTCCAGCCTGTGGGAATGATACCTATTAAATTCTCCTGTTTAGTTCGTTACCTGAAAGGCTTTGCTACGACTGTACAGTCGCTTATGGCGTTGTAGCTAAAGTTAGGTGGGTGGGATTTACATGATTTGCATCATGAGCGTTAGTAATGTATGGAAACAGATATACTAATTATTAGCTTAGTATTTGTTCGATTTTTATTTCATTGGCCCCGATAGAAATGTACATTTTTACTTCAGCTCGCGATGTAATTTTTCTTGATATTTCCAATCCCGTCGACGATGAATCATCTCTGACGTAGCTGGAAATGTGAAGTTTTGAGTTGAGTACTGGTTAAATGAACTTATTTGGACTTGCTTCGAATGCGTACGTTTTTGGTTCGGAAGCTCGATTACTTTAGACGTACCTCAAGTTATTGCAATCATAGCTTGTGTGATTTTTACCAGGGTCAGTTCTTGAGAGGACAATGGTCGTCTTTATAGTGAGCTTTGGTCTTCGGGAGAATTGTCGGTGTCGATACATACTATTTTTCAATTATTGAAACGATTTAGATTTACATCAACTTCTGAAAATGTGACTTTCGCAAGCTGTTTTTTTGATTTATGGAAATGTTCATGGTCGACATAGAGTACAGTAAATGCACATTTTTGTATTGAGGTTGAATGTTTTATAATTACATTCAGAATATTGAAAGGAATTCTTTCTTTCTGAAAGAAGCAAGACGTAAACAATGAGACATCGAGATAGAAGTGGCGAAGTGAAGGAACAAAAGTATTAGAGGAGTTAGAGCAGGCGGGAAGCAGCTCAGTGACGGCTGGCCTCCTGTGGTTAGAGAGTCACTACAGAGCTCAGTTTTTGATTCGCTTGGGAAAGTAACTTCTCAACTCATCAAACAAAAACATCCTCTTGTAAGCCATTAGAGAGACATCGTATGATCATTGTATACTCATATTTCAGAATGATTTACTTTCTCTGAATGCAAAGTTTTATTTTCTACTGTGCATAGCACAAGTTTTTTTCTAAAGTTACCCGATCAATTTAATTTCAGTTCTTCCTGTAAGTGTGAAAGTTCATTCACCTAACAAATTTTCAATCTGTCACACTTCACGTCACCAGACGACTAAATTTATCAATCGAGAGAACTAAGTAATTTTTTGATAAGGTACTTCAAATCATTTTCGTCAATTAAATATCGATTTCATACATCAGAAATTTTCAACCCAGACTTTTTAAATATAGAAACATAATTCACAAAATTTTTCACGTTAGTTTTATTTTGTAAAGATACGAATTTCGATGCGAGTGTTAATTTTTATTCCCATTCTGTGTCGGTACTTATCGCAACACTCATTGTCTCCATTTGGGAGTGGGAATGTGAGGTGAATTCGCATGAAGTTTGGGATCACAGCACAGCATCAGAAGAACCGGCGTAAGTTTACACAAAACTCTGGTCTGGACTACTTGTTCAAACTAATTAAAACTAAACACATTCTGAAACTGTACTTCGCTTTCACTCTTCAATGAAGTATTGAATGTCGGATAAGTTGGAGCATTTTAACCATCGTTAGTAAAGTCATATTTCTTTGAACTGTTAGAAAAATGAGTCCAGTGGAAGTTTATCGGGTGAGTCATTTACTACAGATTGTTTTCTCTATTTCTCATCAAGTAATAACGGTGGCCAGCATGACCGTGAATATTTTGTCGAAAATTCAAAATGTCATTAGTTCATGTTCTCCACAAACAATCCAAGTAAAAATCGATGGTTGATAGAAAATATTGTGATTAATAGATTCTTGAATAAAAAATTAGAGTAGGAACTGCATTCTACCATATCTCAAGGCCTTTAATAAAATGCAAATACACTGTTTATTTTCATATTGGATAAAATTTTCAGTTTTAAGTAGAACGGGTGGAAGAATCAAAATAAATTTTGAATCAACGTGCTTCAAATTATATTCACTGCTTCCATCGGTTATCATACCCAAAAATTTACAACTTTCAGTTGCTTGAATTTTTACATTTTTGATCATAATTTTATGGGTTGGTGCTTTCCCTGAGAAAAAATTACATGTACATTGTCTCGTTGATGTTCTCGTAAATTTGATTAGGTTCGAACAGAAGAAAAACGCGTTGGTGATGCTCACAATGTATTTGGGAAAAACTTGATGACAGTGAGACGTCATCAGCTTGAAGTATTAATTTAAGGAAAGATAATGACCTTATTTTTGCGTTCATAATTGGAGAATGGAAAAGCCAAAAAATCGTTGCAGGTTTCATGTGTCAAATTTCACAGATTGCAAATAGAACTAACAATTACTAAGTACTGTAAAAGGTTTGTGGTGTAACATTGAAGCCATTGGTAATGCATCTTCCTTCGCATTTCAAGTCAAGGTCATTAATACTTAGACAAACTCATGCTATGTTCTACTCATGTTAAACTCATGTTATGTTCTACTCTACTTCTCAGTACTCAGGTTAAACTCATGTAATGTTTTACTCTAATGAGAAATTTTTTGAAGTCGATTTTAATGGGAAACATTAGTGTTCCCTCATCAATATGTATTGAATAGAAAATTTTTATATAGAAAGGATTGAACTGTATATTTTTACAATCGCAAGCTGAATGGCTTGTTTTAGAGATAAAGTTACCCAGCTAATGATAAAGAATATACGCGTTTTGCCACACCCAAAGTTCGCATTGGTGAATTTCCAATCCAGCATACGTGAAGACAATTTTTGAACGTGTTCACTTTGCAAGCCGAGGCGATATCTCTGGTAGCTCGTTTCAGATTCTGATAACTTCAACTGAAGTTAATTTTAGCGCGTGAGCTGTCTGAAAATATATGCTTACTGATTCCTGACCAACTCTATCGCTTGAGTCAATGAGGGCTCCGCGCTTCGAACAATTACGTTATTTTTAGGTTTTCGTTAGTTGGTCTTGCAGTTTCCATTACTCCAGGGAATGAGTTCAAGTCATTGAAGACACCTTTCGTATCGGATATTATGAAGTTCTAGTATCACCGTCGTTTTTCAGCTCAATTTCTAGCGTACGATTTTTTAAACTCGTTTAACCTAGCCAACGGAACCCAATCTATCCTCATCTAGCCTAAGCAACGGTACCCACTCTTACCAAACTCAACCTCTTGCAATTCAACCTAGTTGAAATTTTTTTTCGAATAAGAATTTGAATAATTAATGTTCTACTGTATTTCTAACTTTGCCAATATTTGCACTCAATGTAGACCTTTCAAGCCTATTGTAAGAGTACTAGCTTTTAGTTTGATTGTAGTTTTTAGAACTTAATTTTAACATTGTTCTAATTGAAATAATAAGGTTTGACTTATCCGAGGCAATAAGGGTAATTACCGTGGTCTAATTTTTCTTGCAACAGTGATTTTTCACAGGACAATTTCCCGTAAAAATCATCCAAGGCGCAATGGTCATGGGGTTGGTTATCTTGTTGCTAGCTATGAGATATGCTATGGTACTAAAATGTGAATACGAGTAAAATTGCATGGTTTATACATACAAAAATGAAATCTAAATTCACACGTCTCACCAGAGTAAGGCTGCAGGCGTATCATAATATACCCTAGGTGCAAAATATCTAGGAAAATCCCCATCGTGCCAACATCAAAACGATTAACGGCAATTCCAAATAGATAATTTTATTTTCCCGATGGGTGAATCCAAATATGAACGGTTTACTATGAATTCACAGTTTGCTGCACTATTCGTCCATAAAGCTTCATGTCAACATTTACCAAACATGAAAGAGTGAAAATTTTTTCAACAAAATGTGAATTCCAGTTTAGTAAATTACGGCTACGAATGAATTCCGCTTGTGTGTGTCGTATGATGAAAATTAGCTGCAAATGATATCCTTTTAGAGAAAATAAATTGCTCAACGAACAAATTCAATCAATTTTTTCACTTCATTTTATTCGATGAGACAATGTAATGAACGTCACATAATACAACGACAAACGCTCCAAACAAATTGTCCCTCAACAAATGAAAAATATGCTTTGAAAATTAATTCCAGTAAAAC
>JACJUY010002891.1:55365-65525 GCA_014220935.1 Platorchestia sp. MABIK | reverse complement strand
TAAGTTGTGCGTCATACTATGTACGTCTCATATGTGCGTCATACTATATACGTCTCTGTTGTGCGTCATAATATGTACGTCTAAGTTGTGCGTCATACTATGTACGTCTAAGTTGTGCGTCATACTATGTACGTCTCAGTTGTGCGTCATACTATGTACGGCTAAGTTGTGCGTCATAATATGTACGTCTAAGTTGTGCGTCATACTATGTATGTCTCAGTTGTGCGTCAGATTACGTACGTCTCAGTTGTGCGTCATATTATGTATATTGTGTGTCGTATTATGTATATTGTGCGTCATATTATGTATATTGTGTGTCATATTATGTATATTGTATGTCATATCATACAACATGTTTCCTAGTGAAAACTTCAGATGAAAGCTGTCGTCAACGTTTATGAAACAGACTGTAAAGTTATGTGACTGCATTCATAAATTGATGGCAATCTACAGGGTATGAGGTTCAAATTGGCCAAAAGTCTAGCTTGACTTGCGAGAGCTCAACGAGCTCTTTCACTTCAGTAAGAGCATGTAATGCGATCGATGTGTTAAACTTGTTCAATATTGTGTGGTCGCGAGCTGTCTTGTGATTTTAATTTCCGTGATAAAAGCCGTTGTCTTTTGTTTTATGTGTTGGGAGAACCACATGCTAAGTATTGAGCTGCAACAAGTGTTACATAGAGTTAATTTATCTTGAAAATAAAGCAGCCTTTCCCTTACTGCTCAACATTCCGAGAAAGATTTAACCGTGAAAAATACATACATGTTGGAAACAATAGCTCACAACATATCTAACTTTACCATTACCTAAGTTAATAGATCAACGAACCAGAGTGATACTTTTTATCAAATTCTAAACTTTCGCTTACATTTTCCCATATTTGGGTTTTGTCATAACTAAATCGACACTCCTGTAATAATTCGAAGTATATTTTACCTCATTTTTTCCAGAAGTTTCCTAACTTCCTAGCCAGGCATTTCGTCGAAGCCACAGGGGATGTCCGACTCCCTTTTTTCCCATTCATTCACTCAGAATTATGCGCCTCGTGAAGCAGTGCTCAAATGCCCTCTCGTCCTTTCCAGGCAGAATTTCAAGGACCCTGAGCCTCTTACAGTTTCTAGTTTCCAGCCCAGGAAGCCTCGATGTTTGGGCACCCACTCACCATATTTACTTTGTCTAAGGCCTCTACTCGTGTCTCAAGACTTTCATTTTTGCGCGGAGCTCACTTGCCCAGGGGTCGAGCATGTTATTTCTTGGCACAGCATCTCAGATTCTGCTTTTTGCACTGCCAACTATGGTCCTTCCCTACATCCAGTGATCTCACGGTAGAATTTGGTAATTAAGTGATAAATAGTTACAAAGCATAGTTTTTGTCTCAAGAAGCGCATAATACTCTTTCGGTAGAACTTTCCATGGAAAATTCAAGCACTCAAAAAATATTTTAACAATAACTATACTATCTTTTGTATTATATAAGAGATTAACTTGAAGTCACAAGTCTGGTACTTTTCAAAAGGTTTCAAAGAATTCTCTGAGCAGAAAAGTTCCAAGCAACATTCATCGTGTTCTATGGCTCAGAGGCGAATGAAGCTGCGAGTGCCTCTCGTCATTCACATGGTCGTCAAGAAATTTCTGCCAAAAAGATGCTACAAGCAAAGAAAAGTCAGTATTGCCATTCGGCAAACAATCTTTTGCTACACATCAAATTCATGCCGGAAAAAGGAGAACACGTGAGGTGAAAGAGCATCTGCTAAAGATTTCATTGAAATCAAAGTCTTTAAGCTTATGTTATCAGGAGAAACTTAAGAAAGTTGTTCGCATAACTAAATTAAACTTAGTTAAGTTAAAAACTGATATTGTCGCAGTATTAAATTTGCTACAACAAGAAATTCTGTAATTGTCCCATAGGATGTTAAAAAGGGCAAGTCATTGACATTGACATACAAATTGAACAGGTCTTAGTAACCATTATTAGGTATTAATACAGAAAAAGTACTTTGTGTTAAAACTTAAATTAGCTATGCATTAGTTGGCAGAAGCCTCCTTAACCTTTGAGAAGGTGTTCCAAAGAGAGGAAGAAGGAAGGCTCCATCTAGTTTGGAGTTTAAGAAATGGGGAATCTATACACAAGGTGTGTTCCTGTACATGACACCTTGATCCTGCACCATCCCTGTGCAGGAGAGCAGCAAATTAAGAAGGAAGTGAAAGAAAAGACAAAGAAAAGATAGCAACGAAGGTATGAAAACTGAAAGAAGTATATGGGCAAAAAAGGTATTAGTCCGGAAGGCCTATCTGTAGTTGAGGTTTCCTGGTTGTATCTCATAAGGGCGTAGTCCCCATAGCGTAGCAAAACTTGCAACAATGAAGTATTAACGAAACACTATTTAAAGAATAACTTACGGATAGTGGTTTATGATCGCTAACATGGAAATATCGTTGATGTACCATTTATTAAAAACGAGCTTATATTTCACAGGGATGAGTTTAACCGCTTTTCTTCGTTAAGTGACAATGTTAATGAAATGTTATCGAAGACAAAATACTGTTAATCGAGTTTTGAACGATGATTTAGTTAAACCTCCGTCAACAAACAGATAATCTCAACATATTTCAATCGGCTCACGCTGCGGAATATTCCTAGATAAACTTTCAGTGTCAAAAGGTGCATTATGGAGTTTTTGCAGCATGGTCAATGGAAACTGCATCATCAATCAAAGATTTGGAACTTGCTACCATGTACTGATTACGCGTAAAAACAGTGAAAACTGAGACAAAAAATGTTTGCAAGATGAAAGCTGGGAGTTAGTCAGGCAGCTTAAATTGGCCTAAACGGAAAATTTATGGTAAAGTTTAGCTGATAATCTTAGGTAAGTCTTATGAAACTCCAAGGGCAATCCATCAGATATTGAGCAAGAGTTCTCAAGTTTGCGCAGAAAGTTGAAGTACTTTCAGAGCGTTAGACGAACTTCAGTGCTGGCTGTATTGCTTTAAATGTTGTCTTATCCGATTTAATTATCTCCGTACTACGTGAGTCTCGGTTTTGCCGGATCGATAATGACTACAGCTCTGTCTTGACCAGGATGTGAAACAATATTGTTTTCATTCGCAGCAAAATTATTTTGTAATGAAATACCGGTCCTACTAGACATTTGTGTAAATATTTATGCAGCAAAATCATAAAAGCACCTAGAGGCTTACCAGTTAGATCAATCTTATTAGATTTCAAACTTACAATGGAACATTGACTTGTTTCAGCAATTCAAGACAATTTCACGTATTTACCTCCAGAATTTAAGACTGCCATGGAATAGATTATTTAGCAACACCGTAAAAATATGGCAGATATGGCAGAAGCTCACCGAGAAGGCCACTGATTTTGGGTTTCCAGACCCCATTCTCTCTGCCATCAAGATATACTGTGCATCATATATCATGCAAGCTTCTCGAAAAGCGACGTACAACTTCACTTGGGAAAGTTTTCTTGGCGAGTTTTCGAAGCTTTTTAAAAAGTATTAGCCACTCTCACCATAGCTACGACGCAAGTAATGATTTATTTAGAAGTTCTACAGTGTGCTAATTTTAGCACGGAATAAAATGGCTAAAGTAATCACTTTTAAAAGATTTATATCACTTTTACACGTTTGAGTTAAGCAGACCCACTTTAAAAAAACGTATCAAAATGAACTTTTCGATTTCACGAGTAATCTTCAGTGTTTGAAACGACACGAAAATATACGCGACAATTTGATAAAAAGGAATGAATAGATTAAAACACTGACTGCACAGTTTGCGACGGGAAGTAGGGCTGGGTTTCTTTCAAAACTGGTCTATATTTATTGATGAAAGGATTTTAAATACAACTACCTTTAGTCAAACAGATCTCTGCTTAGTGTCACTTTATTTATGGTCGTTTTTTCTTCATTCCCTATATCTAATACCGCTTTATTGATTTATATGTTGCATCCAATGCCGTTTAACTGATTTACTAGCTAACACGACTCATCAAGAATGACAAGATTTAAGAGTTTCCTTGCATATATATTTCAAACGTGGATGACAAACATATCTATTCTAATAGTACCTTCTATAAAAAAATTCTAACACTTGCTCACTGGTGAAACTCGTATCACAGATACGTCATTAAGCATCCATACAGCGTGACGGAAAGACTGAAGAAGCGGACACTAAACAAACGTATAAATAAATAAACACACCAAGGGTTCTATAAGGTAAGAAGATGTACTATGTACTTAGCCGTTTTATGGATTTATGTTCTATATTTAGTGCCGTAATGTTGATTTGTGTCGTGTGTTTAATGCCGTAACTCTGTTTTACTGATGCACGTCCTGTATACCATGCCATTTTATGTGGTGTTCAACATGGCCGGTTGATGTAATCTGGTAGTCCCGAAAGCGATGTGACTAATTGTTATCTAATTACCCTAAACAAGACTGCTGCCAGCGAAATGTTCATTTTAATCCTACTATCAAGGACACCAAAATATTTGGTCAAGTATGTACATTCTTTCCTTTTTATATCAAGTGCGTTTTGTAACAATATAATAGCCTTCAATCTCCCTTTTTTCTCTGCAACATTTATAGCTGGTACGTTTGAAGTAACTACATTTAGAAGTGAATCTTAAGAAATGTTAGTTGACTATAACCGAAAATAGTCTTGTATGGAACCATTCTGCACTCGGTGCTCAAATGCTGGTGTCTCAAACAAAATGTACTGAGAAAAATTAATTTTAAAATATTACATTAGTACCCACACATCTTCCTTCATATTTGCACGCAATGAGTCTGCATGTAGCGCCCAAGACATGGTTTCTCAGATCAAGTTTATTTAAAACATTTCAATTTATCATAATAAGTATAGTTAGACTATAGTACTTCAATGACATTGCTAGAGGCAACTGTTGCTAGGTTGTAAGGACACATCTCAAAATGGAAGATATCTGTCACATTTCAAGCGAAAAAAAACGGAAAATTGATTGATTACAATTTAGTTTTAGCCTTCTTTCCTCCAACAAAGATTTTCAAAGAGAGGAAGGATGAAGGCACCACTTAGTATGGAGTTAAGGAAACGTGGAATCTATGCCTAAAAGGTAAAAAACGGAAAAACGTGTCATACTGAAAAAAAAGGGGAAACGTACGTCTCATTTCAGCGAAAAAAACGAAAAAACATGTGTGACATTCCACGGTAAGAGCGAGAAAACGTTTTTTACATTTCAGTGAAAAAGAGAAAAATTTTCCGAGGAAAATCAATGCAGCCCATGCATGAATGGACTACCTGTCCGGCTCAGAGTGATACAGATCACCAAAGCCAAAAATTGCTGACGGCAGCAAAATAAATGCCGAGGTAGCCACTGCTTTGCGCCTGGAATCTCGTGTGCAGCTTGTTGATCTCATTAGAATTATTCATCGAGGTACCAATATAATCGCATAGAAAATCGATGATTCTTCAGGCCTTTGGAACGAGACTTTCACCGTAAGAAAGAATTTCGCGCTAATCTAATTATGGAACGCACGGTATCCGTGTTGGATCTCACGCTTTCTGAAGACGGTATTTATCATTAATTTTACCAGAATTAATTGAACATGTCCAAAAATTTTCTAGAAATTCTACGCACTCACTGCTTTTAACTTTACAGTGTCCGTTGTATGGTACAATCTTACCCGAATAAATGTGAAAGATATTTAGCAAAACTATTATAGCAATTTATTTCCGTTGGCCATACAACCATAGACTCATTATTTAGAACTATAGTAGACCATTTAGTTTGGACCGTAGAAACTGCAAGTTAGGTATGAAGAGCTTGATAACTTGATGATGGTTGTCTAACAAATTGAACAGGGAATTCCGAATTCAACAACTAGCAGCCAATGCTTAGTAAAATAGCCCATTTGTGTAAGACCCCCAGCCGTTAAAGCTGGCACAGTTCTCGTCTAAATCATGCACATCCTTTTTGAAAATTTAACCCATGCTAAGCATAAAGTTCTTCGTCTTTCTCACCCAATACACTCACAGCAAGAACACGCTAAGATGAGATGTGAACTTTATCTTTGGGAAAAGAGTCATGTGTTCCAATTGAATTTCAGATTAATCCATTCAAATCTTTCACATAATGTGGAACGTATAGGGTCAATATCGAGACCAATATACGTAGTTCTTTAGTCAAAGTAAAACAATCTACGCTCCAAAAAATCCTTGTAGATTCATTAGTTAGCACCCCTCCTAAACTCGGGAATATTTTTCGTCTTCTCTCTCTCAAAGATTGAGCCTGTCATAGGAACAAAGAAACTCCGAGTGAGGATCTCTGTAATCAAACTTTTTAAATAGAATCTAGAGGAAGAATCCAGGAGTTTAATCTGTTTCCCAACTTTTTATTAATACTATTGCATTGGTTATTCTAAAACTCCTCAGCCTCAACAAGGCGATTTCAAGACGGCGAACAGAAGGGACCAATTAATAGGAACTGTAGGAAACGGTGAATCTATGCACAAGTTGCGTTTCCAAATAGAATACCCTGCGCCTAGAAATACGAAATTAAACAGAAAGTGTAAAAAAGACAAAGATGAGACAGCAAAGAAAGCATGTAAAAGGAAGGAAGTGAAGTGCACACGAAAGATGGAAGTTGTAAAGGCCAATCTATAACTGAGGTAGCCTTTCCTAGAACTATAATAGAATAGGCCCACGAAGTGCGTTCGAGTATCACTAACCGTTATCACATGATAATAACTCAACAAGTGAACTGGCGCATTGGAGCTTAAGACGTCCGCTGCCACTGGACGCCCTTGTATGTCCAGCGGTCTCATGTCAAGTAAGGTTGTGAGTAGCAGAGTTTAAAAAACGATTTTATTGCTCGAAAAAATTGTATCTTTCCTAAGAAGTGGGAAAATCATGATGATATTTTACCTCGTATGCTTAAATCTCTTCTAAAAAAGATGTTGAAATGATCGAAATGCTGTTCATCACACCGATACGTAAATGAGCAATTTACCCAGTGGTACTCTTATGCCCCATAGGCAGTCAATGTGTTAAACCTTGCCTTTTCAAGGATGAGTGCGAGTCCACTACTCCGCTGAGCAACACCACGGTAGAGTAAACAAGGTAATCATTTTTATAGAGGAAAATACACCTCTTGTTTGGCTAGCCAATAGAACAGATCTATTTCAAACAAACTAAATGACGTCACCATCGCGAAATGTCGTTAGGCCAATAGTGGAGCCAGATTTGGGGCTAGCGGTGTTGCCAGATGCAATACGAGCGCTGCTATTGATTCGTTGCCATGACGTCAGCATTGCCGCACGGAGGAGAAAAAAAGAGACTGGTTCGAGCCTCCTTTGTTTCTTCTACCTTGAGAAACCCAGAATTGATCATACGGAGAAAGCGGGTTCAACCTCTCTCGCTCAAAAACTGCATGCATGTTGAACAATATTTGACGTCAGTCGTAGTTCTGCAGTACAAGGTAAGTTCAAAATATTGTAAGGGTAAATTGGGTTGTTACACACACAAGTTCATTCGGTGTCTCGAATTTTCTGTTAGTTGATGAAGAAGAACATCTGTCTCGTGTTTCTCCTTGCATTCCTTCAAGCTGTTGCACGTGTTATTGTAAATTATTTGTGATTTTTGCAGCTTTCGAACGATTGCCAGAATAGTATAAATACAACAAAATATCGTACTCTGAATCTTTCTTCCTTTTTACTTTGAATAAAAGTTAGGAACTATAAATCGAAAAGTATTTATTTTATGCGCGGAAATTTTTTCATCACTGTATAGCAATAGGCAGAAAATTAACCATCCGTTTCTAGAAAAGAAACTTGGACGTTGCTGACTCTGCTGACCTGTTCAGCACGTTGACGAAGACACATTGCCTTGGTCACTCTACAGGAAAATTACTTCAGATGTTAGAATAGAAAATTTATGGAAAATTTTCGTTATTATTGTTCAAAGTGATGTTGGAAGAACTCGACAACAAGAAACCAAAAGCTCTAACTTAGTAGAAAATTACAAAACCCTTCCATTGTAACTGAAAATCAAGTCTACTTCTAGAAATAATGCTGCTCGTGGAAACAAAAAATTTTCACCGCACTGTTAAAGAAATTAAATTGGGGTTTTTACGCTCATGTGAAGCAGGAGAAAAGATGAGTGCATCCCGATATCTGCGCAACTAATCAAATCAAAATAGAATTGAATCAAAGAAAACGGATGATCTGTCTTCGTAGGAATTGACGTAAACTGATCCACTGCAAAAAAAATTAACTGAAAACACTTTTAAACTATACGTGAAACAAGGGAACAAATTTAATTCAGTAACAAAGCTCAAGCTACCATGACCTGTAGCTTATCAAAGAGCTCCCAAGAGAATTTTTACCGTTCCTCCCAAATTTTTCTGCGTTGGTACGGTTTTATTACCATCTTTTCGATTGTTCGTCAATACTGAGAATGATTCATCATTCACTTCCGATGTGGCGTTCAACATGAAACTTGAACAATTTTTAACTGAAATTCAAGCGATCATTATCGCGCAAGGATTGAAAAGTTACTGCAATCGAGGCAAAAGACCATTACTAATTAATAGCTAAGAATAGCGTTGACGGATTAAAAATGAATGCATTGAAATAAATAACGCATTCGTAGAACTACGAACTAAATTATGTGAGAAAAAGATAAATTTTGCTTAGTTAGCAAGTTCATTAAAAAGTTGAAGTCAAAAACGAAAAAAGTTCACATTGTTTTAAATTACAGTATGTAGTTTTAAACTACAGTATGTAGTTTTAAACTACAGTATGTAGTTTTAAACTACAGTATGCAAGAATCTACACAACCTAGAATGCTGTCACAGCATTTTACAACTCCAGAATTTTTGTTACCACATTGTGTTTCTGCTGAAAGCGTTACCAGCAATCCATTTCCTAAACAGTCCTAGATTATACTCGAGCACTCGGTATATTTCCTACCCAAAAGATGCAATGTATAATTTCATGTTCATTTCCTACGGACACAATCTATACTCATAACAGGAATATGAACTGTTATTATGACAGGAAATGAATGACAGGCTGGTCACATCGTCCTAGAACATCTATCGTGGAATCACCACGCGCAGTAACTGCTCACTAATCCCTCCCTCCGTACAGAGTGCCTCGTGAAAAGGCTCCGGCCTCAACTCTATTCTCACCAAATCCTGATGCAGCTGGATTCGAAATAGGACCTCATGCGGGCGGCACACTTCGTCCTTTACGAGATCAGTTGTGTCGAGATTAGAAAAAGATGGCCCACGTATAGGCACATCCACGGAGAAATGCCTTCATTCCTTGCACTGATCATGATAAGAATGCTATCATTTGTACTGAACTCGAGGGGCTTTATTTAAAGCCTGAACCTGAGGTTAACAGTCCGGTGACACGACAAAAAAAGGGCAGCGCGATGTTAAACTGTTTTCGGCCTCGAAATTGCGAATAAAAAAGGTTGTGTTTTGTTGAGCGGCGGCGGTAATGAGTCATTTAGGCGCGTAATGACGCAGCGGCGCAGCAAATCACTAATTTTTACGCGCCTTCATCCCGATCAGGATTGCAGAATTGGACTTTCCTGGAAAAAATTCACCAAGGTTTAACTTTTTTCATGTAATATTTGACCAAAGTAATTACTGACCGGCTATTTACAATCAAATATCCTATTTTAAGTCCCCAAACGCAATGAGTTCGGCCAGAAATGGACCAATCTGGCATTAGTGCTGGTGACGATGTTGAGGCTAAGAGAAGGCATGTGGGTTGTTTACAGAGCGAGTCGCTGATGCAGTGAAGGTGTCCTCACTGTGTGTTGCTGGTGCAGGCCAGCGCTCTCATTAGGGTGTTGTCATTAAGCCCTTGCTGCTGATGTGTTGCCTCTAATGTACATGTTGCCTCTACTTCACAACATCTGTACGTAATTCTGTATCCAGTGAGTATACAGCATTGCATCCCAAACGAGGCACTTCACATCCAATTACGAGGAAGATTACCTTTTTCTTCCTGGTATGAGCGTCAAGCGCAGAACACTATCATGCAAAATCCAGAGGAAACGTCAGGGTTTTTTTGTATAACTCCATCCATCAGGGCTGCCGCTCCTGGCCCGCCAGGTGCTCGTCTGGTGTTCCATCAGTCACATGAGCTTC
>JACJUY010002891.1:13100-48512 GCA_014220935.1 Platorchestia sp. MABIK | reverse complement strand
AAAGACTTTTTACGTTGGAAATATAGTTAATTATTTTGAGATTCAAAAATTTCTCTTCCGATGTTAGTTTTGGTGCTGCGCATCAATCAGCATGCTCTGTGTATCATTGTCTTCAGTTTCAGTTTGAAGTCAAAAGAAGGAAATCCATTATTTCAGGCGCCAGACCTGGTTCGTTCGAAAAGCTGTCAAACTTTCAGACTCTTTGCTTCATACGTCAAGTCTTGGCCCATTTTTCTATCAGGAGCCAACACAGTGACGGCAGGCAACTCGATCCCTTTGTACAAATAACGAGAAGCCCTGCAGAGACTATGGGACGCTGCACTTCGCTGATGGCGTCCAACTTTCTCGGCAATATCAAAGAAGAAAGCAATACCTGCCACGCTCACACAAACTGATCATGAGCTGGGGCGGTATCTGGCAGCTGTCACTTCCACATTCATGCTCGCTATGATTTATGCCGATTGATTTCAGAATAGGAAAGCTTAGAATTGGGAAACGTTGTTTTACGTTGACTTTAGAACATTATTTACATCTAAAAAAGAAGGAAAAATGCTGCTTTGTATCAAACTAAAGTGAGTAAATTTAAATCCCTAACTTAAGCAATGAATAGACATGGGATCGTATAGATTCATAAGTCCTGGAACCCATCTGAGAGGCTTTTTAGTGAGTCACCTAACGAATTAGAGATACACGCAGAAACGAAGTGTGCAGAGTTCGGTTCCTTTCACTGAAATCTCACTTTCATAGTCTACGCAGGACCATATCAAAAGTGAAAGGAAAATGTTCTGGACATTGATTTGAATGAGGTAACTATGTAATTCAATGCAATACGCTTTTTCATGGCTGACTTTCGTGAGCACTGGTAACGTTAGCTCTGTAGTAGAACAAATGAATGGAATAGAAAAAAATTGAAAGAAGTTTGAACGTAGATACGCACAAAAGCTGTGAATTATCTTTGTTTAGTGAACTACGTTTTCTATGATATGATAGAATAGAATTACATTTCCGCAATTGAAAATTTATTTTGTCCTTATATTGCATCAGCATACAATTAAGAATAAATTTGACATCGTCCATCAAATTGATCGACATGCGTTTATGACTGCATGCAGATTGATATTTTTTTATGAATGGAAGGCTTGGGCTGCTAGGAGGTAGAGGCTGGGGTGCTGGAGCAGAAAATTCATTCCTGTATTGGATGAATGATGTATTAAATATTTGAATTAATGGAGTGCTTGGCGTGTTTGGCAGTATGGAGACTTGGTTACTGAGAAAATAAAAATTAACTCCAGAAACCGAATTAAGGGCTGCTATAGCGTGAGACCTACCACACTATGTCATGAGATCTACCTCTAGCTAGTACTAAAGTGTGAGGCTAGGTTAGGTTTCTAAATGGATATTACTTATTTCCATTGATTCAATTTAGCGATAAAAATTTAATTTGAACTATTCTTACTGCACCTGGGTAGGCGATATATGGCGGTAGACCTCACGCAAGAGTAGCACCCTAAATTGAATGGGACACGCCCACTGACTTGTTCATCTTTCTAACTCCACTCCAACGAGACCTCAAGTTTGACCTGCCTCCTCGAGACAGAGACCTGGAGAGGGACGCTACTGCAGTTTCGTGGCCAGGACAATTGAGTTGTGGGACAATTTGTAAAATAATGCCTATCTCATAATGACATTCGTTCGCAATTGGATCTTTTAGGAGCATTTTCCATGTCCAAGCGAAAGGAATTCCTCGAGTTCATGCGGAGTCTCTTTCACTATCTCTCCAGGAAAGATCTTAATCGTAGCTCATTGTGCGAAATGAAGTAGCTCAAGTTTTTCTAGAATATCTAAATCCGTACTTTCATCTACACATAAAAGAAATATATAATTACACTTTCCAGGTTTGACTCCGTGGTTAAATTTTAGAAACAAAAAAAATACTATTAGGGCTTTGCATTTGTATTTTTTATACAGAACCTTTGTCATGCTACAATTTTTTCACACCACAGATGCCCTAAATTCAGTTTGATCCTGTTATTTCTTTCGGATGTGACTGCTTTTTGCCTACCTTTCGAAACGTTACAAAGCTACCAAGCAGACATCCACAAAACTGGGTTCTGCTACACGCCGTGCGTGCTCGGTTGGATATGCGTACTGTTCCGTATATTGTGTGGTAGGTTATGTATGTTCATAACCTAAGAACCTTTTGTGCTCAGTGTCGGCGTAGAATACCCATTACAAATAGTATAATTTTTTCACCTCTTCGAATGCAACATTAAGTCGAGCTGTTTGGATTCTTTTGCATGAAGTACTCGTCAGCGTGAGTGCGTAATTTGAATCATTGGTGAGTTGTTGGTTCGACTTAGCGCAAAATTTCATTTTGTGAGTTGTTCATTTGAATTCACATAAAAAGAAATTGAACGATATTTATCCTTTTTTTTATATGCAGTGCTTTGATGTGAGATTCCCAAGTACGTAGATCTCGAAGCTGTCCCTTGAATGAGCAAACATTGTCCCTGCTAAGTGAAATATACGGAACTGACTCCTGTCATCAGCGTGGGGAAATTTGTCTACGTAGTGCTTGAGTTTTAACAAACCGTGATTGGAGAATGAAGGAATTAAGAGCCTATCAAAAGCGTAATTCGTTTTGATACGTGATCGTACGGGATAATAAGCTTTCTGCTACATCAGCTGAGCCTGAAAAACTATTGGAAACGTTTCAGCAGTGAACAACATGACGTGGTAGTCTCAGATATCCAATTTAAAGCGTGTGAAAGGTAAAACGTAAGCTTTGCCCCTTCCGACCTTTAATTATTTTTAGTCCTTTAAAATTTTCTAAAGATTGGCGTCATGGAGAGCAAAACTCGACCCTCCTTCACGTTGTAGAGTTCCTCTCCGTCGATGACGGAAGATCGATAGTTGCATGCGCGTTTTGTTCTAATAAAATGCTGAAAATGTTAACGAAGAAATCAATGAACACGGAACTACAAAATACAGCTCAATCACTTCTTAAACCACACCCAACGAAAGTTAGACAGCAAGTGTGTGCGTGTATTTGGTGTGTGTGTATATATGTGTGTGTTGTGTAGGAGAGCGCAACCAGAAGCCAATCATCACTTACAATTAATTTCATTACACCACGAGGGGGCTTCGATTGATATCCTCGCTATGTTTGTGAAATTAAATTGATTTTCCAAAGCCTGGAGACTTCATTTACCCCGGATGCTGATGCTTCTAATTCATGGGAGATAATTTTATGAAGGCTTCAATAATCAGGATAATCATTCATGAAGTTCAGTGCTCGTAACTTTTATAAATAATTGATAGCAATACTGTGATGATCAGCATTATTAATCATTAATGACTGGAATAACAGCATTCACAATAGTAATTCATAACTAACATCTGTGTAGTCTCAGATAAGATGATGGATTATCATTAATCACAATGGGATCGTCAATCATTAGCCATTAGAGATGTATGTGATGGCGATGTTAATGAAAACGACAGAGCTTGTATACAAGGGATGAAAGTCACAAGGGATTTAGAAAAATGTCTTAATCTGAAGTTATTAAGATTTAGAGTTGGGTAGCTGCTGGTCACAACACACTGTAGGGTGCACGTATCAGACAGAGTATTACTGAGGGCTGCAACAGCGAAAGTAGCTGGCTCGGGTGTCTGGGTCATCTGACGCCGGTCTGGATGGTAGACCAATTTGTTGAAATGAGTTAGTTATTAATTCAAGCGAAGGTTTGTAGATCATGTCACGCTACATCTCTTTTACTCTCGTTTTTATGGAGGAAAAGATCAAATCAATGAATTATCACATTTTATACATGGTGAATAATAGTCCTGAATTAATGTTGGGCGTTACTGTGTGTTCTTATCATCTCATTTATCGAGGAACGAACTCGCTTTAGTTGTTCAGCAAAGTCAGAAATTCGCTTTTTACATTGACTAACATACCTGTTTTATGCAGCGTCCTTTCGCTCTGTCCAGTCATTGCTTGAAAACCTGATAGTCAAGCAGAGAACTAGCGGGCTGCTGCTAAACTTTACACGTGTTTCCACAAAGTTTCGCTCCGAGTTAACTCCGGAAAGTTTGAGTTCGGAAAAGCTGAAGTTGCTCCGCTTTGGCTGTGGTCTGCAGGCGCAGTCCGAGCGGGCAGGTGGGACGCGGGCGCGAGTGCTGGCGATGGATTGTCGAACTATTACGCTGTCGTAACGGAACAGTTGCCAGCGTAGGTGCTTTTAAGTCAATTTGGCTACGCCATGTGCTGTAGCATGTAGTATTGTCATTTAGATTAACACGTTGACTGCAATTGCTTAAACTGAAGTTCAATATTTTTGAATGATGTCTAGTCATTCTGACTACGCTATGTGCTGCAGCATGTAGTATTGTCATGTAGGTTAACACGTTGACTGCATTGGTTAAACTGAAGTTCAATATTCAACTCAAATTTAAAGCTCTTGCGATGAAGTTATAGTTCCTTTCAAAAACAGATATGGCCAGAGAAACGCGGTTAGGATACGTAGACTATCGCCGTTTAGGCGTGCTGTGAATTTGAACGTACTGGGTGCTGAGGGAGTGCGTTTTGAGGCATCTTACTTACACTAGCGGCCATAACACAAGCAGCATTTCATAACTTGTTCCAAGTTTTAAAATTTGAAACGTTTTTTTTTAATCAAATTATTCTTAGTTAAGTTGGTTTCCCATACTATCCCTAAAAGTTTACAGTTTGTTACTCAAACATTAATGAAGGGATTAAAAGGGGACGTTCAAGATATGTAGATAAACTCAAAAATTTTGAAGAGGTACTTAGTTTCACGACTTACAATAATTTTGATGTAATATTTCAATTTTGAAAAAAATTGTAAATTACCCCGTGACCAAAAGTTTAGGAACCGCATGATAATATTGATGCATTACAAAATTTTGAGCATGTTCTTAATATTTAGTAGACATGCTTTTATTTTCCACCACTTTTCTCTACTGTTGACCAAACAATATTATCATCGTCGTGCAAAACCCGGCTGTTCTCTCTTTCCATTCTTCCTTCAGTAAATCCCACAAATGATAATGATCTTGAGGATTTTTCACTGAGCCCTCCAATGATATATTCCATACATTTTTGATGGGGGTACAGGTCAGGATTCTGAGGTGGCCAGTCCATCAGTGTTATCCCTTTGTCTTCAAGATAGGTCATAACTTTCCTAGTCTTATGATGAGGTGCAGTAACTTGCATGAAAATGGACGAGGAATACGGTGTGAGTTCGGCACTGTATTTTGCTGAAAGAGCTCTTCATAAACTTTTACATAATCATTTCTTGAATCCCGATGATGGGGCCCACTCCTGGTGAAGGAATCAATGACCTCACCATCGCACTCGACCGTCCAAACTTGACTTTTTTAACACATCTCGGAGCTAATCAAGCACATTTTACAATCAGAACCGAACACGTTGAATTTCTATTCGTTTCTGAATTGAATGCTTTTCCCATTGTGCAGCAGTCCAAAAAAGATACTTGGACGCAATATTGAGGCAGGCTTATTTTAAAAATAAGAGGCTTGCTCGCTGGCGTCCGAGCATAAAATCCTGTATTAAGTAACCTCCGATAAACTCTTTTCCTTTCAATGATATTCCCTGTATCTCCACTGAACTTAAGGAGAAACTGAATAAATTACAAAACGGTCCGTTTCAGACTTCTATAACAATCATAGATTATCTCGCTCATAGGTTTTTAAACCTCTTCCGATCTTCTGTTTAGCATCTAACATTTCAGATGTTTTTACCCGCTTATCATCCGATGAACAACACTTTCTGACATACATGCAATTCTAGCGACTTGTTTAATTGACTTTTTTATAATTTGTAAAAATTATTAATTTTTTTGCAAGAGACAGGGTTTTACGTGATGACGTCGTCCCATATTGCTTTATAACAGTTCCAAGTTCCAACTATTTATGTTTATAATTCCGGAGGGTATTTAGCGCTTTAAAAAAACGTCATCCAGTTTAAATAAAGTAATTATTGAATTTTTCCTTAACGTCTCCACAGGATATTTCACCAATATATTTTTCGAATTCAAATATTGTATCGAAATTGTTATTAAGAGTGAAGCTACATATCTAATATATATTTATACTGAGTTTAACAACATTTCTTGAGAGTTACCCCCTAATTCATTCTGAAATGTTTGAGAAATAAGCAATTAAGCGTTGTTATTGTTTCCGTTCTTCATATTATGGCCGCCACTGTAGATGATGGAACAGCGAGACTGGGAACTCCCTCTGGCTGCAGGTACTGTGCCTGTGAAAACCTAATTCAGTGGTATTCATTGCGCGGCTAGCGAGCTGCTGGCGGCTCGCGATCACTCAATTCACGGCTCTCGAAAAATATTTAAAATAATCAAATAGTATATAATTTACAAAATAAACGCTACCTTGCAGTAGCTGCGGCTCTCTCAATCAATGCGTTTAACCGAAGTGGCTGTCTTGCAAAAATTAGTGAATAACACTGACCTAATTACTTTTCAACGTAGAAACTGCCTGTGTAGGGTAAGCAATTCTCATACAGAAAAGGAGTACTTTTTTCGTAAGTCAAGTTTACCAAATGAGGCAGCTAGTGAACTCCGTCATACTGCCACTCATTTAGAATTGTGAAATCGCGACGAAAAGATCTGTTTTCTCTAAATCTGTTGCTTTATTCTTCTGACCAATGGTAAATCAGATGGAGCAAGATCAGGAACGAATGAAAGATGAAGCATTATTTCGCCACCGAAGTCTTCGTAAGGATAATTAGTTGATCAAGCTTTGTGACGATGAATATTATTGTGATAGCAATTGCAACCTTTCTGTTTAAAAGATGCAGTTCTTAGTCGCAAAGATCGGAAGTAATCAAGAGTTGGCAATTAGTGGCGTTTTTAATGGGCATTTTCGAAATGGGCATTTTCTTAATGGGCATTTTCGAAATGGGCATTTTCTTAATGGGCATTTTCGAAATGGGCATTCTCGTAATGAGCATTTTCCTAATGAGCATTTTCTTAATGGGCATTTTCTTGAACATCTCACTGTACGAGCCCGCTCTATGTAGTCTTCGGTGATGAAGTCATCCTAATGGTTCCTGAGCCATATTGGTACAGCGCTTACGAGCACTTCTTAATTTAATCCAGCACCAAGAATGGGGTCAAAATTTTGGAGTGAATCGAATTAGATACAGCTTTCAAAGGACAAAATGGAAATTTTCCATATTATGAACAATTCTCTTGTAATCAGAAATAAAAAGAGGTAGCTGCTTATTGCTGTGTTCCGACATGATGGATAGAATACTAGTACTATTTCAACATACAGAATAATGCAATTTGCTCTAGAAAGCTGGTCGCTTATAAATGTAGAGGTGACTCACAGAGCTGTGAATTTTGTCTGTGAGTGAAAATATTTGTTTTGTACGTATGCGTCAAAGATATTAGTTTTTTAATTTTTGCTTAGTTATCTTCGTTATTCATTATTCATTATTACCTGACATGAAAAGGATTTACTGAAAGTGCAAAGATTTGAAAAGGAAAGGTGGCTAATGAAAGTGCAGAGATTTGAACACCAAAAAATGAGACAAGTTTTATTTCGTGCATAGTACTTGAGTTACAATGTGAACCGTACAATTTGGCTGTTTATACAACCAGTAGGCCTTATTTTACGCTACTACCACGCTCTGGAAGATATGAGAGCAGTGTTCTCTTCCGGATTCCGGAAGAACACAGCCTTCGAAGTTCTAATTTAAAGTATATAAAATGAAGTTATAAATTTGTTGTAGGTTGTGTTTTCATTTCAACTCTCGTAACATTTAACTCGAATGTTAATCGTTACTGTAATAGCATTAAAACATATTTCATGTCTGGGTTGCCGGTGAAGGCCCGCTTCTAGTAACAGTACAGTATGACGATTGCGTGACCTAATAATGCAATTTCCTTTTCTTTTTGGCGACGTAAGAAATTCCCAACACTCATTCTGCCTGGGCCCAGACGTGCGAACCTCTCGTCCCAGCTCAATGCAGCGAGCTTTGAGGGCAATTCTCCCTGGGTGACCCGTTTATTTTTCCGTCAAATGACTGCCTTTGATCGTGGAGCCACAGTGCGATAGGTATGATGCTGAGACATCGGTCTAAAGATAACGCACGGACTGTCATGAATTGAGAGGGGGCAGACCACGGTAGAAGAAACAAGGTAGGGTCAAACCAGTCTTTTTTTGTCGACCGTGTGGTAATGCTGACGTCATGGCAACGAACCAATAGCAGCGCTCATATTGCATCAGGCAAAACTGCTAGCCCCTAATCTGGCACCGCTATTGGCCTAACGACATGTCGCAATGGTGACGTCATCTACTGGGCTTAAAATGAAGCCTCTTAATTGGCTAGCCGAGCAAGAGGAGGTGTACTTCCCCCCATTGAAATGATCTTACCTTGTTTTCTCTTCCGTGTCGGAGACTTACACTGCGGTACATGTGATACTGGGACGTCGGTCTCCATATCCTGTCTTTAGTTAAAGATGGCACACGGACATCCACAGCTTGGAAGGGAGTGGAGGCACACTGCGGTACATATGACACTGGGACTTCGGTCTCCTTAACCTGTTTTTTGTTAAACCTATGAATGTCATTCCTTTACTTTCAAGTAACTTCATCCCAATTTTTGAGAAAGAAATTCATATTTTGCTCAGAGATAACGTTCGTACATCCACGGCTTGAGAGAGCGAAGAGAACTCCATGCACGCTTTCCCAAGCCCTGGAAGCCCGACACGAGGTTGCCGGTATCCTGAATCTATTTCGTAATAAAGATAACACACGGGCATTCTCTACCGAGAGCTCAATCAATACCTCGCAGAGCTCCAGGCCTGCTTATTGGAATTGTGACGTTAGTCGTGGCCGGAGATTTCGCGCCATTTGTGGTGAACCGAGGGACTTAATTAATGTAGCTCCAATCGATCGTTGATTCCTCATAGAACTGGGCTTATCGCGCTGTTGAAAATCTTATGCGTGTTGTGATCCTTTTTCTGTCAAATAAATGTGTTTAAAACTTCAATTTCTTACATTTATTTTTGGTACGAACGTGACAAAAACGAATCATGACAGATGAATACCAGTTTATTTTTGGAATGAATGCCAAATCCCGCGAGTGGGCCAGAGGAAAGGAGAACAAGTGGAGAACAACGACGCTCTTAGCGCCTCTCCAGCGCCGTCGAGCGATCCCAGTCTCGGGAGAACGAAAAATTAACAGTTGGACACTATTGAGGCATTGAAGATCCTCACGTGTTTTTTAGTTAATATATAAGCCAATTCAGTGCAATTGAAATAATACTCGGGCCGTAAAATGATGGGGCTCGTAGGATCCCGTACGTAAATTTAGCAATCGTGACATTGGACAGCTTAAATCTACCCCCACTAAAAGATTATGAAGATCCTAAAGATCTACTCCCACAGAACATAATCATAATTCTTACGTCGCGAGTTTAGCCGAAGTGATCAAAGCTTGGGTAAATTCTAAGAAGAGTTGTTCAAGACCAAGTCAATAATATTCAAATTAAACGCTCAATTAAATTAATTTGAGCACCAGTCTGAAATGCTAATTAAGTCAATTTAAGGCAGCGTTACGTCATTCTACACTTTAACTGCAACGTGACTCAGCGGGGGCCATTGAGGGCATTTTAATGATGCTGCTGACCGACCAGCAGTCACAAACTTAATTTTCATGAATCTTTAACAGAAATAGAATGAAGGTACGATCTATTCGAGGTTCATTATTTTCAAAATCGATCTTTAAAATTAACTCTAATTTCAGTTGAATATTGAACTTCAGTTTAACCCACTTCAGCTAACCTGTGAAAATCCCCCATCATTTTTAAGGTAAGTGAGGCAGGGTTCAACGGACGTCACTACCGTAAAATTGTGGCGCTGACTGTTACGGTGACTCGCATCAGTTCAGCAGCCGAACTCCAGTGGTGAAGCAGAAGTGAAGCTCTGGGAGGAAGCCATTAGAGATTAGGCGATCATGGCATCGTCAGAGGGATCTCGGCGAGCAGGAGAGATGAAGGACATCGGTGACCGAAGGCAGGACATCAAATACTATACGCTCGAGAACGAATCTAAAGGTGTGACTCAAACAGGAAAGCGTGAAGCCAGTCACGACTGTCGGATGAAAGTCCTGTGCGCGACGTCCCGGTGGCGGTCGCTGAGACTGGCGGACTGACTTTCGCCTCGGTGTGTTCGAGAGAAAACTTAATTGTGATGTACGCCGAAATGTTCCGACTGTTTATTGGATTATAATTAACAAAAGTGACTTTAGTTTGAATTATCATCTCTAACAGTAAATATTGGTGAAAACGTTTTAATTGAGAATACTCGAAGAAAAACATGAGCTATTTTACAGATGAGGTAGATGCCTTTTCGTGCCTGTTTGGGACCCGCATTAGTTCGCCCCTTTTGAACTGAATATCTAAACTACGAAAATATTATACTCGCACATGTCTATTGTCCATGCAAAATCAGGAGGTTAGAGTCCTTATTTTATCACTGAAACATGTGAATTAGACGAGGTAGAGATTCTTTACACCATTTTCAATTTTATGTTGATCAAAAATCGTCAGTCAAAACAAAAGCCTAGCACAGTTCAATGAATCAACGGAAACGCTCAAAATTATTCTCAGAATTTTGCCTGGATAAAAATCTCGATCTTTCAAGCGCTGAATCGTTCAGACTGCTGTTCGTTAATTTGATGAGCGCTTAAATAAAAGAGTACACAATAAATCGGTTCAATACTTCAATAAATTTGGACTCAAAATATTTTTACACACCGCATGCTATTTTTGTTCAGACTCAATTCCGCAAAAGTTTTGTTGGAACTCATAGACGGGGCTGACCCTTTAATTCCAGTTGTTTCCTTTACAACTGGGGCCGTTTTTTACGACCAGCGGTGTGATGTCATTGCTACGGTGCCAAGTCTAGGATTAGGCCTAGAGATATAACAGACATTAGTCCAACACGGTAAATGTAACAAATGACACATGTTGATGGTTTACTTCATTAACGGCAAAGACTCTTGGAATCACGAGTATGTTTGACTGTAATTGTGATTTACTTTTAACGAAAGGTCTTTGCTCTTTCGTTTTTTACCGATTTGAACTGTTTTTATTGATGGAATGTTCGATAAATTTTATTCAGATTTGCTTCTACTTCCGAATTATGAAAACATTTTATTCGAACATTTTTCAAAATAGCAGCGCGAACACTGGAGTCTTTTGGGAACGCGTAACTTCGAATCTGAAATTGCTGGCACTTAAAGAAGCGTCGCACGTTCCAGCAATCTTAAGACAATTATTTACTGAGGTTTGGCGAGATGATGAGATTCTCTCGAATAAAATGAAAGACCTTATCGAGAAAGATTTTCTGATCTTTCATCTCGCGAACGAACTGAAAACCTTCTACAGAAAATGTGAAAAGTATGTTTACCGACACTCAAACATTGCCATGCTTAACCTCACTCAAACTCCGTCAACGCATGTTAACTAACTTATCTATTATTTATTCAGGGACACCAGAAAAAGGGAAAGAAAATCAGCTCTTTCAGAAAATTGACACAAATAACATATTGTGTTTTAGATTTCTTATCCTAGAGGTCCACAACAAACCTGCTAAGATCAACGACAGAGGTAGCGGAAACTGCGAGCTAAACATTAAAAATTAACTCTCTTTGTTTGTTATCAGATATGAAAAATTTGAAAACACCTCTCTTGCCAATAAAGAGGGAAGCGTTGAGTTGTTGAAACCGAAAGGCAGGGAACAAGAAGCCTTCACATTGATATATGAGCATGAAGTATTGCACAGAGAAGACCAATGTTGTTGAAAGTAAGATGGTACTTATGGTGCTTGTGAAATCAAAGATTTACTGCTTAGCTATTAGATTCTTGCAATGTGGTGTTTACAAATTGAAGTGAACGTGCTTACCGCTTCACTAATTAAAAAATATAAAATTCAAATGACATTGTCATAAATTATTCCGAGCAACGCAAAAGATTTTTCATAAACTTCTAATATAGAGTAGTCTGGAATGATTTTCTTGTAATGGGACTCAATTGGTCAACTTAATTTACAAAAACATTCTGCAACACGCACGTTTATAGCCAATAGACGAAGAAATAAACAAACATTAGAGCTGAAATATTTGAATTCAAATGCTAGGTAATAGTGCAATGTAATAGACTAAGTGAGGTTAATGGTTGATGAATCTCATGCCCCATATTACATTCATTTTTACTTATTTATTTATTTTGGGTTACAAAGAAGTATGAGGCGCACAGGAACAGTGAGGCAAAAAGAATTTACGTACCGTGAGAAAGTGTTCTTTGCCTCATTGAGAAACTGATGAGGCGACGCTAATGAGCTGGGACACGCAGCTCTGAGCTGACGTCCGTGTGCTCTGCTAACGAGGAAGTGTGGCTGTGCCTCCGTTCCACGGTATAAGAAATAAGGTAGGGTCAACCAGTCTTTTTTTCGTCCACCGTGTGGCAATGGTGACGTCATGGCAACGAACCAAAAGCAGCGCTCAAATTGTGTCTGGCAACACTGCTGGCCACAAATCTGGCACAGCTATTGGCCTAACGACATGTCGCAATGGTGACGTCATCCAGTGTGTCTGAAATGAAGTCGTTCTATTGGCTAGCCGAAGTAGAGGAGGTGTATTTTCCCTGATAGAAATGACTCTACCTTGTTTCCTTTACCGTGTCTCCGCACGCAGGGGGAGGAAATATATGACGCGGTGCAAGGAACGATCCATAAGTTTGGTCATGACAGTGAATAACACGCCTCTTATTTATTCTGTTTCTCTTTGTCGTTTATTTTATACCAACATCTGCAAGTGTGCGAAACTGCGACTACTTGTCTTACTCCGAAAGGAGGGAATCGAAATAGCCTCTGCAGAGCATCCGAATCCACAAAGCTATCTGTTCGACAATGGGTAGAAATGAAGGTTATTTGAATTTAGTGAATGAAAGTTCATGTTCATCTTTTGCTGTTCTGTAATGAGTCTTTCCCATGTTTAGTGAATAGGGATAACCGTTTAAGAATCATTGAGCTTTATTTTAGTTATTTTTAGCAATAGAAGGAAGTGTTGAAAAAAATCGTACGTCGTGGCGAGGTTAGTTGATGCGAAGGCAAAGTGAATACAATTTTAAACGTTAATCTTATGATTAGAATGATATGAGCATAAGCAACAGAATGTTAGGCAGTTAAAGAAAGTCCAGAATGACATCACAAAACTTGATGTAACAATATTTAGTCACATTCGTAGTATCTAAAGTCATCTAAGGTGTGATTTTAGCGAGTAAACACAGGATTGAACATTTGACAGTTCCCCCTGACCCGGTTGACAGCACGGTAGATGAAACAAGCTAGGGTCAAACCAGTCTTTTTCGTCGACCGTGTGGTAATGGTGACGTCATGGCAATGAACCAATAACAGCGCTCATATTGCATCTGGCAACACTGCTAGCCCCAAACCTGGCCCCACTATTGGCTTAACGACATGTCGCAATGGTGACGTCATTAGGTTTGTTTGATATTAAGCCGTTCTATTGGCTAGCTGAACAAGAGGAGAAGTATTTCCCCCATAGAAATGACTCTACCTTGTTTCCTCTACCGTGGCTGAGAGCCAGCGAGGGGTGGGGAGGGAATTTGTCATCACGCTGGGCAGAATTGGCCCGGAGGCTCCAGGGCCTCCTGACGCTGCCGCAGCCAGCAGCTTGCATGGCGATGAGGCAAGCATTTTATGAGGCAATCCGTGGCGTGAATGCGTAACGAGGCCAGGGGCGGGGAAACGCAGAATAGAAAACTCGGCTTACTTTTAGTGGCCTCTCTGGCGACTAATTAGGCTCCGTCGTGTGTCCATCTGTTCCACCTGGGAGCTGAAGAGCGTCGTTGTTGTTAGAAATTTTTGACCAACGTAATTTTAAGTTCCATTATGTCTTTCGACATCGTTTCTTCTTGCTTTTATCAAAAGTATGCTGTTTATCTTTTTTATTTCAGGGAGAACTAATACGCTCTCGAACGAATTATTTTCTTCCTTCAAGGACTGAAATTTTAATATTCGAGTTCAAAAGGCAAGCAGAAATAGTTGACTCACGTAAAACAACAGTGTCGACTCGGAATGTATTGACTATCTGGAGAAAATTTTACTGTCTGGTAAAATAATTCAGCTTTCATTGTAGGGTTTGAGGCTATTTTATATTTGTTCGAACATTTTTGCTACTGTTCTACGCTTGCAGTTTTTAATTATTAACTCCATCTTGTGGTCACGCAGCTCTCACCTCAGCACATCATGGGCTCTGATGTCATCGTTTCTGCCGGTGTACGAGTTGCGTGTTTCGAGTGAGGAATGGCAAGGACTACCTAATCTTGATTAGTTTAGACGGTCCTTTAAAATTACAATTTATACAATACAATGCAATACAATTTTCCTTTGTACTCGTATATTGCCCTCCAATGCCCACTTCATTTTTTTTGCCTGACTCTTACTATTTTTGCAGAAATTCTTCGTGAAATTACGATGACATTTTCAAGAGGATAACAAAATGATTTATTTCGTGTAGTAGTCATCACATTTACACAATTTTATAATTATTTAAAAAATGATGAACACTTTCCGTGCTCAATTTTGGGAAACATGTTTTAAGTTCCTCGAGCTCTAAAGCAAACACATGTCACATTCGAGGTCTGTTTCCTTTCATCCAATAAAGTGTGTAGTTTATTTTGAGAACTTTTAGCCTCTCGTTTAGGGAATTGTCGCTATATCTATCCGCTTCCAGACTCTAAACCGTTGTACACACATGATTGTTTCATGTCTTAAAACTAAACGACTCTACCAGAGCAGCTGAGAAAGTTACCCTAAATGCTTCGGGAGACTTTTTCAGAGACCAAAATACCTAATTATTCTATTACGCATTCAAGCAGCCCTTTAATTCCTGAGGTTTAACCCATACCAAATTCAAGACTCGCATTTGTGTTTCCCAGACAGAACCTGTTGTCCACTTCTCGAGCACTACTTCTGGCTCATTAATTTGATCATTAATTCATTCTTTGACTGCTTTGTTCGTGCAGTCCTGTCATTATTTGCCTCAAGCTGACGGCTGAAGACTCTCCTCCAATAATAGTTGTGTCAGAGGAATATAGAAATAAGCAGACTATTCAAATTTATTTCCGTGGCATGAGTAAACCGAGTACAATCTACGCTCAAAAGTTTGTATACCATCGCACGGGAAGGCAGACATTTGCAAGTGTTGCGTTGTTGTGTGCCATGCGTTATTCCCTGCAGCCCGAAGGATATCGCTCTCTGTTATTGCCAGCCGTGAATGCTTGCTTATTGCTATTGCCGTAATAATCCGTTCTCGAATGATCTATTGATTTTCCATTGGATGAGCACCGCTATCTCAGAGCTGAAGGAATACGCGGGAGCCTCGATTTCCGGACCTCATTTCTTCCTCTTTAGTGTCAAGCCACGACATCCAGTAGTTTTATACATTTCCACCTGATTTTTGAGTCTCCTTGGTGGCATGCAAGCTTATGTTGCCGGGTCGTACTAGTTTGGGGTGAAGTGAGCTTCTGGTCTTACGATTTCTATGACTGATAAAATCAAGTGCCTGATTTTCCTATTACTTTGACTGTGACTGCAAGTAAGATAATCTTCGTTAGAGACGACAGTTTACGATGAGGATGATCTTTGCTCACCTCAGCTCTCACCTCAGCTTGCACACCAAGTAGAAATGACCAAAATAAAAACTTTTTCTCTCATGAAATCTTCCGAAAAACCTTCGGGTTTTTCAGGTATTAGCGGTTTATTGTTTCAAAGGATGAAATTTAATTATACAATTACTCGCAATGTTTATTTTGAATTCACGTTATAAACTGCTGAAAACGGGAATAATTACAGAGTTTTCTTAGAAGAAGTACTTCCCGAGTTACTCGAAGATCTACCACTTGCAATAAGAAGAATGTGGTTCCAGCATGATGGTTGTCCGGCGCACTACCATATTAGTGTCCGAAATTACCTGAATCTTCAATTTCCTTCTAATTAAGTGGATCGGGCGAAATGATCCTGTTGCTTGGCCTCCTAGATCTCCTGACATGACTCTACTCGATTTCATTTTTGGGGACACATGAAGAGCCATGTTTATGCTACACCCATTGAACCTGATGAAGATCTCCTGGCCAGAATTGCAGTGGCTGATGCAGTGAGATTTCTGAAATGCCAGACGTGTTTCCTAATATCCGGCAATCATTAAGGCTAAGATTTGAAAAGTGCATTGATGTAGGTGGAACACATTTTGAACAATTTTTGTAAAGTAAATTTAAATAAATATTTCGAGTAATTATGTCTTTAACTTTCATTCTTTAAAACCATAATCAGCTAATATCTCAAAAATCCGAATGTCTTTCGGAAAATTTCATAGAACAAAAGTGTTTATTTGGCCATTTTTTACTTGGCGTGCAATTTTCCTCTCGTTCTGAAACACCCCGTATTATTGCAGATATAATATTATTACTGCATTACACTAATAATTTAGTACGTAAGTCTCGGAGGCAAAAGAACTGAGAACTTACTCCAGTTGTTAATGAAGTACTACTCTTATACGCACAATGACTGCTTTTCTTACGACAGGTAGGTACATATTAAAGATATTATTTATCAAACTTCACTATTGCTACTCTTTTTAACGCGATGAAAGGCCACACGTTTTTGCGTTGCGACGCGTTCATTGCTTGCTTCAGTACACGAGTAGCGTTACACATGTTGTTTATTTGCTTTACTCGTTTTGTTGAGGTGCATTTACTGAATTTGGCACTAATTTTTTATGCTGCAAGTTGTGCCTCGGGTGTCGTACATGAATACGTGTATTAGATTCACGTCTCTATGTTCATCTGTTTGCCGTTATTCTGTGAGTGTTATGCTTTGGTTCAGGTTCGAATGTTAGCATTTCTATCCTGTCGCCCCAAAAGGAGCATTTCACCGTTATTCTGTTGGTTTTATGCTTTGGTTTAGGTTCGAATGTTAACATTTCTGTCCTATAGCGCCAAAAGGAGCATTTCACCGATATTTTACAAGTGTTATACTTTGGTTCAGGTTCCAATTGGAGCATTTTTATCCTGTCGCACCAAAAGGAGCATTTCACCGTTATTTTACAAGTTTTATGCTTTGGTTCAGGTTCGAATGTTAGCATTTCTATCCAGTCGCGCGAAAAGGAGCATCTCACGGCTCCAAATGCACGCTGCCCTCACTATCCGAGTGCGCACGTCTCCCTTGTCCCGGAACAGTGAGCGCCACACCGCTCCAGTTGCGTGGGCAGTGCGCTGGTGAGGACCGCCACTCCCTCCACTGTTGTGTGGTGACCGCAGCGTTTGTGATTATGTTGGGTTTATTTACTGCCTATGAGCGGGCGGTTAGGCATGAAATTCATTGTGCGCTTTGTAAGTGTTCTACTTATTGTCCTCTTTTAAGGGTTTAATTTATTGTCCATTTTTAAGTGTTCAATATATTGCCCTCTTGTACGTGCTCAATTTACTGCGCGCTTTGTAAGTGTTTAATTCATTATCCTCTTTACGAGTGTTAAATTTACTGCCCACTTTTCAGGTGTTCAATTTATTGCCCTTTTTTAAACATTCAATTCAATTCCTTCTTTTTGGTGTTCAATTTACTGCTCGCTTTGTGAATGTTCAATTTATTTTCCTCCTTTCAAGGGTTTGATTTACTGTCCTCTTTTTAAGCGTTCGATTGATCACCCTCTTTTAAGCGTTCAATTGATCACCCTCTTTTAAGCGTTCAATTGATCACCTTCTTTTGAGCGTTCAATTAATCGCCCTCTTTCAAGTGTTCAATTGAGCACCCTCTTTTAGGCGTTCAACTGATCACCCTCTTTTGAGCGTTCAATTAATCGCCCTCTTTCAAGTGTTCAATTGACTGCGCGCCTTGTAGGTAACGGCTGACCCAGAATTGCCTCCCTTTCGTTCCTCAACACTTCATACATTCGCACTCAGCCTTCTGAAGTATTAGACGATGCTGCACATTTTGAATGAACTTAATTGAAGAGCCACGAGTTGGACGGCCGACCGAGAATACTCTATGTTCCATTCGGTGGTACCCTCTAATCTTGTGGAGCTTCAGACTTCGTGAAAAAATTCAACTCTAATGGTTAGAAGTCTCATGATAGATGCAATGAGCGGCGGAAATAAACTGACGTTCAAGCATTTATGTGACATTCTGTAAAACTGATGTGCAGTCATACAATTACCGGTCAGCAAGATTGACGGTTAACCACTTATTTTACAGTCTACAAGATGTACAATCACTTATTGATCATTCCATCTGAAAACAAAACCAAACTATTGAAATTAATTCCTATTGATGCAGGGTGATAAATCATGAGTGACAATTTTGAATTGTACAAAATCTGATGAACTAAACAAAAAAAACTAACACACTAGCTCTCCACACAGGGAGGTTTTATTACTCCGTAGATATGATACCGGATGCATGGATATATGTTGCTGTCATTAATTGCTTTGCTTTGCACAACTCGACACAATACACAATACAATACAATTGCTTTGCACAATTCAATACAACTCGACTTTGAAAATGGCTGCCCCTGCACACCAGCAGTTCAGCAGCTGGAAAGATTCTTCGGCAGACACAAAGACAGCAACATATATCATTGCATCCGGTTTCACATCTAAGAAATAATAAAACTCCTCTGAGGAGAGTTGGAAAAACGTTGGTGATGTTAGTTTTTTGTTTAATTCACTAGATTTTTACTGTTCAAAATTGTCTCTCATGTTTGATCACCCTGTATTATAGCCAATGCAAATCGATAACTTTCTCGAATAGTGATGAAATAACGACTGATGACGCTCTGTTTGTGTGAAAAATAATAACAATTTGTGTGAACACTGACACACAACCGTGTATCCTTTTACTTGCTCAAAACCCTAAAGTGAACTTCTCATAAAAATTCATTAAATTAAGAAAAAATAGAGCAACAGTAGGCCAACCGACCATAACTTCAAGGATAACATTTTATTTATTTAATTCAATAATAACAAAAAAAGCCTTCGTATACTGTGCACTGTACATGTTTTATTCAGCGCAAATCATTATTTTTTTCATCACCTACTTAGACGAGAAAGAGCCATACATGACATGGAAGAGAAAAGGCAACAAAAGCACCAGTAATATACGTATGTACAGGGTGGCGCATAAGTAAAGCACCCTTTTAAAATAATAATAATAAATAAACTATGAAAGGTATAACGATAGGGTTAATTGCAAACGATAGAGGAACTCTTAAAGTTTATTTATGTGTCGTATCCTGTCTACAGACACCCAGTGTATATTGCGGTAATAAATCTTTAAAATTTACCTTCAAAAGGGTGCGTTCCTTATGCGCCACCCTGTATATAGCGGGAGCGTGAGGCGTGTTTCCAACGCCTCTTACGGAAGATGCGTCAATAATTTTGAGAGCCGTGCCGACGTCGTGAGATATCAGATTCCTTGCATCCTGGCACAAAATATTTCCCGTGTCATATGACGCGCTGACTGCAAGCGCCGCGTGCTCAATTTCATTTATCACAGCTTTTGCAGGAACACTCGTAGACTCGAGAGGGAATTGTACGTTGCGATGTGGTACGGTAAACGTATGAATTGATTATTCTAATATTTTATGTCAGTGTCAGTGTGTCTTCATGACCTTCCTTTTAAACATGGTATTGTGAAGGAAAAATATCTGGCTGTAGAGAGAGAGGAGAATTCCAGCATACAAGTAGAGGTTTCTTTTGATCTTCATGGAGTTGAAAGTAGTTTAAAATTCATCAGAAAAATCACGAAATAATTTTGAGGTTTGTTGGTCAAAATCTTCATATGTGGGCTTTTCTTTGAAAAAATTAGACCGCAATGAGCAATCATCATCTGTCAAAACTCAAGTTTGCTAAATTTGAGCTGTGTGAGATGGTAAAGTTAAGTTTGGAAATATGCCCCAAACTTCAAGATGGTGGCCCAAAAGAGGGCAGTGCAGCAGCCCAGAGCCCGACGTCGAACAACTGACAGCTTCTGAGTCCAGAGGCCAAATTTCTGTTTTACTTTACTTCAAACGGAATTATCTGAACCGAGGTATTTTGAAAATTGATGCTGAGTATCCAAAAAATATTTGATTTTTAACTTAAAAGTTACGGAAATCTAGGTGCGTTACGGAAATCTTGATGCGTTAAGGAAGAGATCCTCGGTCTGAAATAATTTTACGACGAAAAATTTCATCAAAAACTGCAGATTAATCACGTGTAGCTCCCGTTTTTTAGAAATTTCTGCTAATTGTTTGGAATGTTAATTCTTAAGATAAAACAACTTATATCATCGCAATAAGTTGTTTCCATCTGAAGTTTTGCAGTGTTTTAAGTTCTTATTTCTTTTGATTTCTAAATCACAATGCGATAGTCACAAGCAATTTAATGACCTATTACTACCAATTTCAAATTAAACCTCCACACAGATCTTCGCATGTTCTGACCGACACTTCAGCTTGTAGTAGCTTCAGACCTCCTTGAGCTTTCTTCTTTGCAAGGCTTGTCACAAAAATTGGAAAGTTTTTTTTTTGTTAGGAGAGCTTCTTCACTGGAAAAAAGCTTTTCATGTTTTCTTTTGGAAGGTGCATCATTAGGCGGTCTATTTATAGGACGCAAGAGCATCCACTCTTGTTTTCGTCCTCTCAACCCACTTCAACTTTTTTTGGACTACGTTGCCATTTTAAGACCGCCATTGTAAACGCTGGTGCACCTAGTCTGTTGGTGCAGTGTAAACGATCGCAGGTTAAATTTTTATGCTTAGTCCTGTTTCACGTTGTCTACGGCGCTTTCAAGTGCATCGAGGAGGATTTCTTCAGATCGAATTCTTTTAACGTTATGACAAATGTGATTTCACAGCGTGTTCGCGTGGGGCGTAAAGGTGTTGCTGGAGCAGACCTCTCACAGTCGCCATTTAAGCAAATGCCTGAGTTTGTTCTCATCTGTTCATACGGCAATAATACCCCGCAAACACTGTTATTTCTAACGGGTTTAGTTGCAGCTACTTGATAATGTGTTCCTTTAATGTCTTTTGTATATTTGATGATTTCTTTTTTCTTCTGTCAAGGTCTGGATGTAGTCTGCAGCGAACGTGAAAGTACAGTTTCGATGACAATCTTTCCCTCGCCTTGGGAACAATCAATTCGAAATGCTGCATTCTAGCCTGTTTTTTTGTGTTTCCGTATGTGGACATTTTGAATCATGGTGCGTTTTTTTTAGAAAATTCTTTACCTTTCGGTTCATTAAAATGTGCATGTCATCCAGCATTCAGCGTCTTACAGCATACACACAGTATAGTGCCCTACAGCTTCTATTGTCCCCTATAGAGTGCATGTTGAGCTAGGTAGCGAGGTTCGGGGTGTGCAGCACACACAAGGGAAGTGTGCTGTGCCATATGCCTGCTGCTGGTGCGTCGGCCGGTAATTTTGGCCAGGTAATTTGGAGACAATTCTGCGGAGGCGGTCTCCATGGCAACACCACCTCTTTTACAAGCCAAGATGCCCGCCGGATGAAGGCGGCAGACCACAGGAGAAGGAACAGTGAGTTGGAGCCCCGTTTTGTGAGGGAAGTGTGATGTGCGACAAGCGTGGGGGTGCGGTGTGGGGGTCTGCGCTAGTTGCCAGAATGGGTCACCAAGGAATCTTTTTTTTTTACGTGTGGCTAGGTTAGGGTTAAATGATTTTGAATCAGAGAAATGAGTTCTGCTTCGCAGGAATTTTTGTGTGTTTTGTTATCCAAACATTAATTTAGTTTGTTTTTACCACAAGCGTGTCATTTGATAAATAAAAATTTGAAATTGAAATTTTTTGAAATATAAATAAATGCCCTAATTACATGAGTTTGTTTTCAAAAGAATATACTTTAGAGTTGTGCAGAATGATGTACAATACAGACGTTATTTTTTAAAGCTATGTTGTGCGGTAGCTCTCTATTTACGACATGACATCATGACCGATAGGAAACCACAATAATGATGAAATGAACCTGTTAATTATTTGGTGACCAAATCGCGAAAATATCCTGAAAGGTAGTGTCTTGCCTGAGTAGGATTTGCTATTATAATTTTTTCTGTATAATATAAGCAATGAAGGAGAAGGTGGGGCATTGCCGTCACTTTCCAAGTTACACCTATGTTAATGACTAAAATAATCATAAATCTCAAAAATCTCTATACAGTTCAAGCAAAAAAGAACTGCATGCATAAACAGTGCCAATAAATAGAAAATGAATTAAAGGAGGAAAGTGAAAATGAACTTCTTGCATAACGAGCACAAGCAAATAGAAATTCAATTCAAGAGGGAAGAAAAACGCGCGTTTCACTCACGCTTCCAGTCATGAGAGGTACACTGAGCCTCACGAGAAGAGTTATGGAGAGAAAATCCTTCCTGAAATTGATGGCCAGAAGATATCGGAAGATTGATGAGGGAAGTGTAACTAAAGGGAGAGGGAGACAGTTAAGTGACGGTGATGAGAGAGTAACTTGAACTTCCCTCGAGGGCGGTCGTGGGCGACGCACCAGACCCTCTGTCTTGGGTGCGAGTCATCGCTCTTGTCCGTGTTGCGTGAGAGCCTCGAGTCACCTCAACTCGACAACCACTTGATAGCTTTTGTGTCCACGTAATCGTGCAGAAAATGCGTTTTGAATTGATTTATAAAATTTTGCCTTAAAAAAACATGCCGTTATGGTTGCTTGTGTCTTGGTGTGCAGTACTGTATGTACGCGTTATGGTTGCTTGTGTCTTAGTGTGAAGTACTGGGTGTACGCGTTATGGTTGCTTGTGTCATGGTGTGCAGTACTGTATGAACGCGTTATGGTTGCTTGTGTCTTGGTGTGAAGTACTGGGTGTACGCGTTATGGTTGCTTGTGTCATGGTGTGCAGTACTGTATGTACGCGTTATGGTTGCTTATGTCTTTGTGTGCAGTACTGGATGTACCCATTATGGTTGTTTGTGTCTTGGTGTGAAGTACTGGGTGTACGCGTTATGGTTGCTTATGTCTCTGTGTGAAGTACTGAGTGTGCGCGTGATGGTTGCTTATGTCTTGGTGTGAAGTACTGGGTGTACGCGTTATGGTTGCTTATGTCTTGGTGTGAAGTACTGGGTGTACGCGTTGTGGTTGCTTATGTCTCTGTGTGAAGTACTGAGTGTGCGCGTTATGGTTGCTTATGTCTTTGAGTTTAGTCCTGAGAACGTGTAAGATGGGTCATCTCGTTTTCGGCCTTAATTCTACGCTTTACAGCGAGAGGGTTATCCAATGTTGTAGAGCATTTAGCAAACATATATAGCTGCTTGAAGCATCATCGTCGTATGGGAGCAGAGAGCAATTATCTGATGGCAAGAAAAGATAAAAATGACGCACCACGTATTGACGTGCGGACTGCGCAAGAAGTGGAGCTAGTCGTATTATTTAAATGACGTTGCCCTTCATAAGATACAACCATTGTATCAATGGGATTACCACTCCCAGAGAGAAAATGTAAGATCCCGAGCTGAACGCTAGGCCGTCCATTCTTTTCCTAGAATAGACTTGGTTTTTGTTTTATTACTGGCTGTCTCTTTTCGGTTCACTGCTGTTTTGAGCTTCAGTAACAACTACTTTTTTTCAATTTAATTTGGTCTCAAAAACATGTCTTGTAACTTGCTGATTCTATGTGTAGAGGATCTTGTGTGAGAACACATCTTGTGCATAGATTCCCCGTTTTCTTAACTCCGTGCAAAAAGGCACATTTGTCCTTCATCTCTTTGGAAAACTTTTTTGTAGTTAAACTAACTTATCTAATGTAATCTTTAAATGACGTTTTGTAAAATGGTAAGATTTTTAATATTGAGGGTTTTCAGAAAAAAATTTTTACCTTTTCATCTTCGCATTTTCTTCAGACATTTACTCTCGTTAACAAATGAAGACTAAGACAGTCGAACTACGAATTAAAATAACATTTTCAACATTCATTTCATTTTCAACGAATCTTTTTCAAAGATCGTATCATCTACGCCTTACAAACGTCAAAGCAACAATGAGAAGATGAGAGATCCTGAGCTTCGCAATGTGGTCCTGAAGAATTCATCACTGTTCACGCGACCAATGCATTGTGTACGATGTATCCTATTGTTTCCCTAGATGTGTTCCACGACTTGAGAAATTGAGTACACTCTCTCTTAAATATTGTTGATGAGAGACTCAATTAAAATCAGGCACAAAGTACTGAGGTAAAGCTTCTACTGAGGCATTTGTCACTCAGGTAACAAAAGCTAATTTGTGGCGTAATTTAGTATGTTTTAAAAGCAGTGTTTCCTTCCAAGCTGTCTCCTTTTATGTTAGCTGCAATTTGCATTTACCTCTGCTGAAGTATAGATCTGAACAGCGAGTCAGGACTATCCCAACAGCCATGGTCACTTGAGCTCCAGTGCTGTGATACGACTGCTCCAACGTGGCTTTGATGCTAGTGCTCCAACGCGCCTTTGTTGCTGGTGCTCCAACGCGGCTTTGTTGCTGGTGCTCCAACGCGCCTTTGATGCTGGTGCTCCAATGCGGCTTTGATGCTGGTGCTCCAATGCGGCTTTGTTGTTGGTGTTCCAACGCGGCGGCCATTTGACTGCTCCAACAAGGCGGCCGTATGACTTCTCCAACGCGGCGGCCATATGACTGCTCTAACACGGCGGCCATATGACTGCTCCAACACGGCGGACATGTGACTCCTCCAAGACGGCAGCCATTTGATTTCTCCAGCGCGGCGGCCATATGACTGCTCCAACACGGCGGCCATATGACTGCTCCAACACGGCGGCCATATGACTGCTCCAACAAAGCGGCCAGATGACTGCTCCAACACAGCGGCCATATGACTGCTCCAACACAGCGGCCATATGACTGCTCCAACACAGCGGCCATATGACTGCTCCAGCGCAGCTTTGAAGCAGCGAGCGCATGAATCTTTAATGAGCAGCACGGCTCGCAGACAGGCAGCTGGCCGCTCCAGCCGTTGTTTCCCTCACGTCGTTTTCCTTCCTGTATGTTGAAGCATAAATAAGAAGTGATGTCAATGATTCCAAGCATTAAAAATAGAATTTTTTTGCATATCAGGATATTCAAGTCAATTGACTATCGGTCAAATTCGGTTTTGTTAAAAATTAGAACTGTGGAATTTTTTATTGGTCTCGACCATCCACAAAATGTTTCACTTGCTTTTCTTTTGAAAAGAACACAATCAATCGAAATAGCTCATGGTAAATTGAGAATCTTCCATTGGTGAATCAAACAAAATTCAACTTGAAACTATGAAACAGTTTTTCTCGATATTTTCTCTTGGTTCGTAGGACACTTCCTATGACATAGGAAATATTTTCCTAAGTGAGTTACGTATGAGCATTTTGGAAGCTTCTACGGTTTTTCCTCTGAATTTCTCCTAAATCACGAAATGCAAAAGTTTGGGTAATCGTTTAGAGAATGCAAAACCATCTTAATTCTTTTCAAATAAATGAGCTCATCCAATAACCTGTTACTTACAATAGTTCAAAAGTATGTAATATTTTGATCTGCTAATCACCATCTCTACGAAGAAATTGAAATGAATACCAGAGCTAATTTCGAAAATGTGCCGTTCGGACTGACGGCAGAAAATGTCAATACGAACAGCTGGTATAAAGTTTTATATAGAGTTCATTCTCTATGTTCCTCACACTTTGTTCCCGTTTTTGGGAAGTCCCGTTCACCAACAACAAACGCAGGGAGCTCAAACTTTCCAGCGCGCGAGTATGCTGTTGCTCAGCGCTCGTTTGAGAACCAAAGTTCTGTGTGAAAACACCCAGTAGTGAAAAAAAATATTTCTTCAGAATTCATCAATTATACGTCTGTGTGATGTCTAAAACGGAGTTGTTATGTACTTTATTTAACGAGAAAAATTGGAAAATTTGGCTTTGAACTCCAATTTAAATAAAGCTTGTTTTCAAGTGCCGAATGCAAAATTTGTAGAGTGGATCCGCTGTTTGGTTGCTCTCGTTGATTTTAGGAAAGCTTGCTGTCAGTGTTCGCGTGTGTTCGATAGTTTTCTGCAGTTTGACGGAGTATGACACGTAAGGATCGATATAGAGTATTACATTGTGCTAATAATTTCGATGCAGCGATGATCGACTGCAGCCACCTGCAACTTAGTGCCTTAAGAATAACACCTAGTGCACATATATTACCAGATGATTAGTCAATAAAGATTGTTAGTGTACTATATAGCCGCCAGCTGCTATCCGGTGCCACTCATTGGAGTTAACTAACCGAATTACAAGGAAGAAGAGAACCACAATACGAAAATTGAGGTATACTGGGCTAACGTTTTTGTCACTGCATTATTGATACTGCAACTAATTACCGTGGGACTGTGCCGATTTTAATAAGATTGGGTAAATTTGCTTCATCATTACCTATACGTCGCTGCAAAAGTTGATCGGAAGTGGTCAGTTCGGGCAAGGCAGGTGAACGTCGTTGCGCGCTGAAGCGCTTAGCGTGCCCAAGTCTGCTTACACGAGCCTACAGCTGCCCAGTTGCGTCGACGTAAATTGATTTGAAAATCCAGCTCGTGAATTATATGATAGTTCATTTTTGGTATATACCGATACTAGATAGCACGTTGGTAGATTGAGCGAGTAGTTCTTGTCACTCTCATCACGACCGTGAACTTGGCTTCTGCAGTGTTGCCTCGTGAGAAAGAGGTAGAGGCGGTTGTATCAAAAAGTAGTTTACTGATCAAGATTTTCAGATGTATGGGAGACTACCGGACATTAGTGTTTCAACTTCATTTGGATGCAATTCTTCTTCGTTCACTGCATAACAGGAACAAATGTTGTTGAAATTTCTTCATTCGTTCAGAAGCGCAGCTTTATTTTTATAGCAGATTAAAGTGAATTTCAGAGAAAATAATTCGTGGATTGAAGGAATTCATTACGAAATCAGATGCATTATTGAAGCTTTTATTCTATAAAATAACCGCATCTGATTGGTGGAATTATGCTCAAATAAGATTGTGTGTTAATAAAATATGGCTGGCCAAATGTACGTGAAATTGAAGGAAATTCCTAATGGAAGTCGAATACTATCACAAGCATAGTTTTGTCAAAACCGCATTTCATTTCGCCTCCTTTAATTGAACAATTGTTAAGCCAATAAAATTGTGACCTACATTTTCCATCGACAAAAATGCCGATTTTTTTGCACATAGTCCATGCGTTGGAAAGTTTTCCCGCCACTCATTATAAAATTTGTTGTGAGTTGCATGCGGCTTTAAGGCCTCTGTAGCGAGCATTTTGTTCTATAACTTCACGCCCGGCCAGCTCGGGGCTGCCCTGGCTCAGGAGATAGCGCTAGGGGGAGGCTGGCGAGAGGTCACGGACCTGCAAATGATTCCAGTGAAGCGAGGGCGCAAAATTAGAGTGAAGTTTGTGGCCGTTAGATTATTATTGATTATTAGATTACTAGTTCGTTTTAGCCTCCCTATACGCCACAAAGACGATCCAAAGAGAGGAAGGAGGATGGCATCATTTAGTATGGAGCTGGGAACGCATAATCTATGCAGAAAGGGCATAGAAACAGTAAGATGAGAAAGAAGATTATGAAACAAAATCAAAGTTGAAAAAAGTAGCAGGTGCTGAAAATGCAGGACAGCAGTGAACCGAAAAAAGTGGCCCTTAACATAACAAAAACAGTTTATTTCAACAAAAAGAAGGCCTACCTAACTCTCAGCTCGGGCCCTCACATTTCCCCCGTGGGAGCGCTAATTCCCATAGATAGTTGTCTCCTCCTGAGGTGGATTTGTTTCCGTTTCACGTTTGGATTTCGTTCACTAATTCATCAAACAAGGATGCTTAAATTTTTTTTATGATTGTTTATATGCATGCGCTTGTTATTTAAAGATATGTGTTAAATGACCGTCAAAACTAGTTATGGTATTATTTTATTCCACACGCTGATGCTTCCAGGCAGCATGTGGAGTAGCTGCAGCATGTCGCGAAACGATGTTTTATTCCAATAAAGCCTGACTCATATCATGTTTCACATTGGTTTTTCGAATGCCTTATAACTAACACGAGGAGGCAATAACGGTTACCCCCGGTCAATCCGGTACCCATTTCGGACACTTGGGTAGAGTGAGGAATCGGGGTGAGTTCTCACTTTTCCCAACAGGGAGAATCACCAGGTGGCACAGCCGGGATTTGAACTGCTTACCTGTCCAGTGAATGGCGCGTACTCTAAACCACTCGACCACAGTGAGGGTTGGTTCCTGCGGATCTCCTTGGTTTCTAATGCCGGAAGGATATCGGGTGCTGTTATAGAATGAGGTCTACCGTTGTGTATCGCCTACCCAGGTGCAGTTTGAGATGTACAAATTAAGCGTTTATCGCTAAATTAAATGTTTGTAAATAAGTAATATCCACTAGTTACCTAACCTAACCTCACGCTATAGTACTAGCTAAAGGTAGATCATGTCGTCGCGTTATGAGATGCAGCATTCTTTACTGGATAGTTTAATATGGCAAACACCAGTTCATAGCTTAGCAATTTCTTGAGAAACTGGAATTTTATTCCCGGTACTTTCTCTTATGTTCGTGTACTCGTTTTTTTAGATAATTGTAAAATTAAATTTTTCTTGTTCATACGCGGCACAATGATGTTTCAGTTCAACAAACACTGGTGTAACTGAGTTTTTATAAGTATTTGTTGCCAAATAATGTTTTTTATTCAGACATGACGCAATGTACGTAATTGTCACTCACTATGAACTGTTAAAGTTCGGAGTGGTTTTCAATTTAATTTTATCATACTTCACTAACGATATACCCGATATGAGTAGCTGAAAAATCACGGCTGCATCAAAATTTGAGTCTTTTACTCAAAATAACACACTGATGTATTAATGCTCTTTTATCATGATAGTTCATCCCGCTGACAAACTCCCCGGGCTTTAAGGATATAGTTTTCCTTTCTGAGCTCCAGAAATATAGTCTTCCCTCGAAATGTCTGCTTTAGTTTTCTTTGGCATGGAAATTACAGAAGCGAAGAGAGCGATTTGATGGAATACTCTGGAGTTAAAATGCGTGAGCCAAATTACGTGTATTTTGAGATTATATTCCCGCGTACGTGTTTCATGAATAATGTCAGAACAAATCAAGAAAAATGAACTCCAGTTATATTTACTCATTCAATGAGAATTTGCCCAAGTTGAATGTTATGAACCAATGCCTCGTTTTTCAAGCCTCAGTGAACAAGTGCTCATCTAGTACAAGCTACAAATGCCGTCAGAGACGAACCTGATGAATGCAAGATCAATTGGAGTGTTTCAGAACGTTTTGCCTCACACTCTGCCGACTAGGTAGAGTAAACGGCCTCTCATAAACCAGCCTTCCTAACGATGTGATCATCTTGTTCTGGTACCTCGAGTGATAATTGATGTCTGATCACCTGAAGCTCAAATCAAACATATCTTTTGGCTTCAAGGAAGATGAGATATCGTCACGCAGGGATTTCAAAGAGCTGCTAGAATAGGTGTTAAGATGTTAAATTTATGCTTATTTATGTCGTTGATCATACAGTTTGCCACTACTGAACCTCTATATGGTTTCAATTGGGAAAAGGTAATGAAATCTCAGGAGCTAAGTCCGTAGACTAAAATGTAAACAATTGAGAAGAGGTAATAAAATCTCAGGAGTTAAGTCCGTAGAGTAATTTGCAGATTTCTGCCCACAATTCTACAACCAAAAACAGAACTTTCGCGTACGAGCATCTAAGCGCAATTGCAACCGCGTCACCCTTAAAAATGCCTCAGTTGACTTATTCTAAGTTTTGTTATATATAAAGTCCTTAAAGGGTTAAGGTGTGTTTGCTGACATTTGCTTCAGCTCAACTGGGGTGTGGCTACACTGTTGAATAATTCCTTTGCCAACGCATTCTTTTGCATTTATTCCATAAATTTACTGTTACCATATTATTTCTACGAGAAAAATTAGGAAGTAGCTTATATTTTTACTTGGAATTTTATAAATTATCAGTATTTTACCTTATGCAAAATTTTTTCATCCCGAAGACTTTTTTTCTCACGCTACACACTTTGTTTCTCACGCAACCTACTTCGTTTCTCACGCTACCTACTTCGTTCCTCACGCTATATACTTTGTTTCTCACGCTACACACTTTGTTTCTCACGCAACCTACTTCGTTTCTCACGCTACATACTTCGTTCCTCACGCTATCTACTTTGTTTCTCACGCTACACACTTTGTTTCTCACGCTACCTACTTCGTTCCTCACGCAATCTACTTTGTTTCTCACGCTGTCTACTTTGTTTCTCACGCTATCTACTTTGTTTCTCACGCTACCTACTTTGTTTTTCACGCTACCTACTTTGTTTTTCACGCTACTTACTTTGTTTCTCACGCTACCTAGTTCGTGTTGCGCACCCAATGCGTATTTGCAGTTTTGATTCATGCAGTTTATTTGGGTGTTTTGGCTGACATGCACCTGAATTATTTTCTTTGAGGGGACAACTACTGCCAAAAGTGGCCCAACGACACTCGACATTTCACTAAAACGAAAACGACAATCGGTGGTGCTTCTCACGGAAGCTCTCTCTCGCCCTTCCCCTAAATTTTTTGCATCTCATCATGGAACCTGCGTAAACGATCGATCTGCTCAAGTTCTTGGCATCAGGAAACATCAGGGTGGAGAATCTTCATAAGGATTTATTCTGTATTTTAAACAATTTAAACAATTTATGTACCACAAGTGATCCAGCAGTAGATTGTTTCTTAAGTCTAGAATAATGAACTCATTTGAGCATAGCCACTAAAAGTACCCTGTGCATTTCATCAGCTATTACCTGAATCACTTTGACATGTTGAGAGAAGGATTTCAAAAAAGATTTGTCTAAAACAAACGAAATCTTCCTCATTTCTTGTCCCTGTCGTGGCCCGTTGACATAAGGCTATGGTAACCTTCCTCATTTTGTGTCCCTGTCGCGGCCCGTAGACATAAAGTTGTGATTACTTTCTATGTCTGCACATATTTGATGGCCATCGTATTCTCTCATGAGTATGACTGACCCTTTTAGAAGGTCGTATTGCATGCATTGGCCGTTACTTGTTGCTATTTGAAGTGTGGCCAGTATTTCGCTTTCCAAATTGGAAAAAAAGGAGTGTAGTTTACGTAACTCAATTAATGACTTAATTCATAGTTTGTACATGACATTGAAAAATTTAATGTATATATGTTCATTACTAGTATACGCACTATTCAATCTCAATAACCGTCAGAGGCCAGAAGAATAAAGCATAGCTCAAAATAAAAAGCGAATATACTGAAACATAGGTGAACTTGGACTTAGGCTTAAGACAAACTTTAAAAAAAATTCTGTTGGGTTGTAAAGAATTTCTCTTGGTGTTCGAAGGTGTGATGTTGTAAATTTCTGGTGAACGCTCATGTACTCGTAAATTCAAAGCAAAAATGCTATGATTTCTCTAATTGACAAGATATGTAAGGTGATAAATAAAGTGAAATGAAAATATTTAATCTTGAGAAAGTGTTCCGAGGGTCTCTTTTCTTAATCAAAATTTTGGTCAAATAGTATTAACTAGTTGAAGGGCTAATAAAACTAGCGTGGTGACCAGTTTTCAAATTTATGTTGCACGTAAATTTTCACATTATATTTGAACATATATTACCTTAATTTTTTACTCTCCGTATTAGTTTAGGCTCGTGTTCAGTAGTAAATTGCCCTAACCTATTAGAGTAATGTTCTGAACATGTGCTGATGTTTTTCTGGCATAAAAGGCTACACAGAAGAAGAACAAGGTTAAGGGTAAAACAATGATCCACGGGGTAGCAATGATAAAGATGAAACAACAGTATTCTTTAGGACAGGGAACCACGCACTCCTTAACTTTTTCCGACATGTGAAAGAAAACTTTAACGTCTGTAACTTAGCACATTTCAAGAGAACATGACAGTCCAGTGAATCCAACGCCAATCTGGTTAACACATCAGTCAATGAATACAATCCAAATCGCATTTTTGTAACAATAACGAAGTTATCTTTTTGTTTCAGAGTCCCCGAGCATAAAGATCTCAGCCACCACCCGACCGCTGGGCTGCCTGAACGCCCTACTCCAGGAGCCTGGCACCGTACTTCCGAAAACTTTTTTACCCGGTAGAAGCGAAGTAGCCATATTTTTCTACGTTAACTTCTCACTTCCAGCTTGAAAGATTAGCAGAAGATTATATTTTCACATGAGCTTCTAGTCTTTATATAACAAATTAGCTGCTATACTAGCCGACTGAACTTATTGATGCGTATTTGTAACAGAACTTTTACGCGACAAAAGAGCATTAATATTTTAAAATGGTTTGGGAAACTGACCAGTAATACACGTATGAAACGTCCGAGGTAATTGAATTGTGTTCTTTTCTCATGATGCACGGGAAATGCATCTGAGAAGTTACAAATAGATAGAACTATATATAAATAAATTTGCCTGCTCTTCAAATAAAATTTTTTTTAGAAAGCTTATTGCTCTGAAATTTATATTTTTAGAATGGAGCTCGTGAACGTATTTCTGATTTTAAAGTCTTCTATATTTGTCTTCACTGAGTTTAATTAAAACCAATGAAGAAAATTCGTACATCTATGTGTGATGAAGAAATCTATGCTCTAAAGAAGACGCCATGTCACCGTCACTTCTGATCTGCGAGCAGCGGCAAAATATACTAAACTAATTTGAAATCTAACTAACCTAAACTAACTTGAAAATGTACTAACTAACTAACTTGAAATCTAGGAAATGCACGCAGCAGCGAGCAGGCAAGCTCGAAGAAGAGCATCTCTTGTGGCCATAACTTCTACCACCCTCGGTCAGGCGTCTAAAACCACCAATAAATCTTCCAAATCTTCTTCTAAGTCTTCTCTCAAATCGTCTACCAAGACATCTAGTAAAAGCGGATTGTCCGTAAAAGTAAGCAGTAAAGTTACTACTGACTCAAAATCAAGTGATCCCTCTACTTCCACTTCATCAAAACCCAAATCTTTGGTATCAGTTAGCGATGGTAAAAAAACTTTCTCAGCTGTTGTGCCTCCAACATCAGCAGCTGCTGGTGACCCTGTCCCTCTCTCTGCCTCATCGCCTAAGGCAGGCGAAGCGTCTTGCCATAGTTCTTCATCTTCCATAGGTCGCCTTAGTCGTTGGTCTTTATCACCCATTCCTGCCAAAGCTGCTAGCCCCAATACCGACGTTTCTAAAAAGGGAACCTCAAAATCGTCGGCAGTACATTATGGATCAGAAGCTGCTGAAGAATCACCTACGAAAAGAAGTAATTCATCTTCATCGAATTCTCTTTCCCAAAGTGCTCCAAAGACTTCAGTGTCTGCTCCTGTCAGTAGCGGAGTGAGCCCATCCGGTTCTTTGCAGTCATTTTCAGTTATCCAAAGTCCCACGTCCCGAACCCCAACTTCTCCTGTTGCTGTTGTGACGACATCGCAGCACAGCGTTAGTTTCTCTTCCGAACTTAGTAATAGTTCATACAACACAGCAAAGTTTGCTCGTGCGAGTGCTAGCCCGTCCAAAGGTTCTCCATATGACCATGTTTACGCTTTTCGTCCAGCAAAGGCAGAGGTATTATTGGAAGAAGATGAAGAAGAGGAAGAAGAAAAAGTGATTCAAGATGGAAAAGGTAGTGAAAAAGACAAAACAAAAAAGTCGCCCCTTACGTTCGATCTAGATGTTCGACAAAAACGTTATGATGAAGTGCGTTTTTCAAGAAGCTGGACTGCCGGGGGTAGTTTGGACGAGGACATCTACAGAGTTGGAAAAGACTTCAATAACAGAATACATTATGCCCGGCGGAGTTTGAATGGTTCTGAGCCAAAATATTCCATAGTTAGTGTGAACAATGGCGTACAAGTGTACGATGATGGGTATTCTGAGGTTCCTCTAGAATACTACGAGTCAGGAAATTTCTCTCAATCAAGAGACGTAAATTCCGGCTTACGTGCGAGGATCAGTATAGACATAGGAGAAAATGTTGAAGCTCCAGACACTAAAATTCGGCAAGAGACTCAAGGAACACCTAAGCGAATCAGTAGACGAAAAAAATTCCAAACCAACATGGAAGCATTCAGAAGTTTTATGGAGGAGGACGTATTCGAAGAAGAAGAAGAAGAATGTTCAAGGTCACCGAGTGATGTGGAAGGCAGCAGACCGCTAAGTGTTGCAAGAAGTGGTACGCGCGACAGCCAGGAGGAAGATGAGGCTAGGACATCGGGTGAGTGCGTTCTAAAACCTGCTCTCAAAAGAACCGTGAGCGCAACTTCAGAATCTACGGTCCCACGCGCTGTTTCTCTGGAGGAATCAGAAGAATGTCCGAGCAGTGGAAGCACCACCAGAAGATTGGTTCGCATCAACGCACCCACGCAATCTGTGCGCAAGCGGCAGTACCCAAGCCTGACCGTAGGCCCGCCTATGCCAACACGGGGCACCATGAGGCGGCGGAGAGCGGTCAACCTCGCCGACCAGAAGACCTGCGCTCTAGTCCAGAGCAACGTCAAGATGGGCATCAGCGACATCATGTGAGTAGTACAATTGAACTTGTGCACATTGCATGCTGGTTGTGGCTCCAGTTTGTAAAGTAATATTCGAATTAACTACTAATTTAGTTTTAGAACAAATGCGGTTGCTTTTTGAATGTTCGGTCGTTAAAAATGAAGTGCTGTGTTTTGTTCTGTTCCTCCTGAACGAAATTAGACATTTCCTGCATACAATCGAATGTTGGATGAGAGCATAATCTTTTAAAAGGAACACTATGTGGAATCACTCCATTTAACAGTGTATTTAACTTTGGGTATGTTAAGTTATTAAAAGTTCAAAGTTTTACTCATAATAACCTTATTGAACGGAGAAGCATTATTCAATCTTTCCAAGGGTTAATAAGTACAACTTTGAAAGCAATGGCTACTTGTTGAAATGAAACATATCGGAAAAGTCATTTGTGTTGAATAGGATTCGTACCTGTTTGACAAAAAATGTCATTTAATACCTTGTACGCGATCGCCTAATATGATCTTAGATAGCATTCAAATCCTACTCAGTATTTTTGTGACATCGAACACCTGGTATTATGATCCGAAGCCTTGCTTAAGTTTCGAAAATGAGCTTCGTGACATAGTTCTGTAACACGCGTGTTGTGGTGAGGGAGTGTTGTGGTGAGGGAGTGTTGTGGTGAGGGAGTGTTGTGGTGAGGGAGTGTTGT
>JACJUY010002890.1:46775-82156 GCA_014220935.1 Platorchestia sp. MABIK | reverse complement strand
TATTCATGTTCAATATTTAATGCAAATATTCATGTTCAATATTCAATGCAAATATTCATGTTCAATAAGGAACAAAATCGAAAAAAATGTTCAATATCCACGAGGTGTTCAGACTTCTTTTCGCTCCCTTAAACTTAGTCCAAATAACATGTCTAGAAAAAAATTAAGGATTCAGATATCGTCCCTTTACTGCTAGTAGTGTGGGTTAGATTGGCTTCTTGGGATTAGTGCGATGACACCGAATTTTATGATAATTTACATTTTTAAAAGATTCAGCATTCCCCAAACTAAAAATACCTGATAGAATTTTCTCTTCTCCGAATTGCATGTCCTTGAAAAAATTCATCATTTAAAACCAGTCACTAGCTAGTGCAGAGAAAATTTAGTGACAGTTTTAAGTGGTAAAACATATAAACTATTTACCGTCACTAAATAAATTCTGTGTATTAACTGGTATTGTTATCGTCTATACGATAGCTAATCCCTTTGCTTTAAAATCGTTTTCTTCATTCGGGAAAATCATTTTCTCCTTCGCAGGAATTCTATAGTTTCAGTGTATTTTTGATACCAAGTATATCGAACGCCTTTTCAAATTTCGCACGGCACATTTTCTCCATCGCATGACTCCTTCAGTTTCAGTGTGTTCTAGATACCAAATATATCGAACGTCTTTCCAAATTCCGCCTGACTTCGGCACGTCAAAACCCAGCACCTGATATTCGTCGAACCTTGCCAACGCTTTCGTTCTCGCTCGCTGACGCCTCACCTGAATAATTGGACAGAAACTCTCCCTCACTACCACCATCTTGTTCTCCAAAGAGAGACAGTGTGGTCATATCTAAGCAGCTCTGCTCGGAAAAATGTTTCCAAACAGATTTTGGTGAATTCTGGCAGTGCAAGCTAGAACGCATTTTACCCCGAAGAAGACTAGTATATGGTATTCTGAGCAGGACTAAAAGTAGTAACATTGGATGGTGTGTGAATTATTCCAGTGAGCCAACCCTTGTCAGTGTTTTTTAAGTTTATTTGTAATTTCGCTTTACAAAGCAGGTGTTGAGTTAAAGCTGTTTTATACCAATTTGAGTGTTTCGAATAGCTTTGAAATATGAAGAAGTTCTTTTATTTACAAATTGGCATGCTCCTTCTCATTCCAATTTACATATATATAAGCTATCCATACACGAAAAATATGTCAAACAAATACCAAACAAATATAACATATCTGTGCCTCAAGCCAAACATAGACCTCTAATTCTCACTGAAAACTTAGGAGTAGAACCATAACAACTTCTGTACCTTCCTGTCAACTTCCTTTCGCTGTTGCAAAACTCTTTCACGAGAAGGAATTTCAAGCCAGTATTTGTTTGAAAGTGTTCTCACCTATTGACCAACATAAATCGCACGTCAGTTACCGCATATGCTTAATTAATATTTCACATAAACTTCAACTACACTGCCGCTAATTTTCAAAGAGTTCCAACTCAATTGAAAATCAAGGACGTATCACCAGTGAATTAAGGACGTGATGGTCGATTATGTGCGATTTATAGGCTGGTCGGCCTGCTCTGCCTCAACACTCACTCTAAGCGCTCTTAACTAAACCTCTTCTTAACCCACATTCTGAAAATAAAGAGGCTAACTATGCAGGATAAAGGTTTCAAAAGAAAACTAGTTTCTCCCATTAAAAATTAATTTCTCTACTAAATTCTTCCATAATAAATTAATTTTTCTGCTTTGTGTTACAGTAAATTTTTTGCGAATAACAAAAAAGTGCAGGCTCAAGAGAAGCAAAAATCCAACGTAGAAGCAAAAACTTGAGGAAACAATTTACGTCGTCGTAAACGTTTTTGATTGTAATTTTTCTAAGGGTAAGAAGCTAGCTACGCTAATGTGCTACAGCACGAAGCGTAGCCAAGACGACAGAAAACTTACTCTGACAGCACCATGCAGGGCCAAATTGTTAGAAAATTTAGTACCTCGTCTGGACTTGATGTTCACTGAGACAGCTCTGACAGCAGCGTCGGGATACTCAGCAATAACTCCGTCACCCAGACTTAGGAAGATCGATCTGCAATGCCGTAATTTATTTCGACGGTTAGACTTGCACTCAACGTCGGTTCGGACGAAGAAAGCCTTTGTCTTTCTTCCGATGTAAAAGCGAGTTTTCTATGATAAATCTATATTCTCTTGCAATATCCGTACTTCAAGGACATTTCAGCTTTACTTCTTATTCAAACTTCACGCTAGATTAAAGTAAAAAATGACCAACCTTGATTTTTAGAATAAAAATGTTATGCAAACGCCAGTTTTACAAAAAATCGCAATCGATGCAACGGTAAAATAAAATGAAACTTGTCATTATGAAATCAAGGTAACATAAGAATAAAAGAAAGTCTGGCATCCACCAAACATCAAAACGAAGTGAAAACAAGGTCTGTGTCCAATAAAGGGTAGCATGGGCTCAGAGATAGCTTACAAAAAGCCCTGAATCGAGCGGTGCAAAGGTTACCAATAACAGCTTGCGGCATCCCGGCGCAGCTTGTGGTTCACTTCCTAAAACTGGTGTGATCCAGGCGTCCCCAATTGGACACAGGTGTGACATGTAGAATACAGGCGTCACCAATTGGAAACAGAAAAAGATGCATCCAATGTGATTCAGGCATCCCCAATTGGATACAAGCGTGACATGTAGAATGCAGACGTCTCCAATTAGACACAGGTGTCACCAATTAGATAAAAATGTAATCAATTGGATACAGGCGTTACGAATTAGATAAAAATGTAACAATTGGATACAGTGGTCACGAATTAGACAAAAATGCAACCAATTGGATACAGAAGTCATCAATTAGACATAAATATACTTATAATTTGATAAAGATGTAACCAATTGGATCTAGCATAACCAATTGAATCGAAATAAGATGAAGGAAAAACCAATCACATGCGGGCGCAGTATGCTGATCAAATAGAGGCGTGGTAGATCATTTCGAAGTTGCAGTCTGAATTTGTAAGGGTCAAGGGTAGTATCCTCGTACCAATTAAACGTTTAATTCATGGAAACTAGAGGGTAGTAACATTTATGCCTACTTCATCAACGATGAATGNAACTTTATTGCCTAAAGTACAACCACCGTCGTTACACTGTCACTGGCATCAGGTCGTCACCAACATCAAAATAGGGACGTGCATCCACTCGATAGTCAACTTAAAAACAAAGCCCAAATTCAACTAGATATATAAATTTGAGCATTTTATTCAGAGGACCACACACACACAACATGGAGGGTGAGCAATTAAGGGCTTATAACCTTCATTAAATCACAGCTACTCTCAATAACCATCACTAATTACATGCTGACGATAATTTTGCACCGCATCGATGGTATTTCAGCGATAAAGTGACCATTACCGAAGTTTATTCAGAAATAATCAACCGAAGAAGCGCATTGGGAAGGCATTCCCCCTGACCAGTTTTATCGACACCAGCTGTAGCAGAGCCATCATGTCGCTGAATGGGAACCGCGTGAACTTTTACGCGCTCTTTGCCTTCTTTCTCTTGTGTAAGTGCCTCATTTAAGCCCTCGACGTCTGAATTTTAGCGTATAGTGCCGTTATTTTGACCTCCGTTGTGCGACTGGCATTGGCGTCAGGTTGTCATCGATATTAGAATGAAGAAGTAAGTATAGGGTGCGACAGTATATCCTGCATTTTCGCGAGTGCTGTGGCTGTGGAAATATGCAGCATTGACTGCCGCACACTGTACCACTCGACACAGTGAACTTTTGAGAACACCACGGGCTAGAAATTCGACGTGAAAATAATATATTAGGGCTGCTCATGAAAATAAATTTTGAAACCCCCCCTTTCACGATAAAGGGTTAAAAAAATTAAGAGCTATTTTCACGGAAATGTTTTTGAAAAAATTAAGATGTGTTACGAGCGGTCTTTCTTTTTAGATTACTGTTCGTACGAAACTACGTGTATCTATTCACATACTGTACCAATCTCTTAAAATTAATTTTCCAATCTAGTTGAGAAAATAGTTCACTACGTCATCTTTTAAGAAACTCCTCATTATATTGCTTTCGATATCAAAGTATCCCCATTCTGACACCAGTAACAATCTGAAGCCAGTGCCGGTCTTCCGTCGGTCGTTGTAACACCGGTAAACTGAGTGAAAACATTAGAGTTCCTGTAAACTGAGTGAAAACATTAGAGTTCCTGTAAACTGAGTGAAAACATTAGAGTTCCTGTAAACTGAGTGAAAATATTAGAGTTCCTGTAAACTGAGTGAAAACATTAGAGTTCCTGTAAACTGAGTGAAAACATTAGAGTTCCTGTAAACTGAGTGAAAACATCAGAGTTCCTGTAAACTGAGTGAAAACATTAGAGTTCCTGTAAACTGAGAGAAAACATCAGAGTTCCTGTAAACTGAGTGAAAACATTAGAGTTCGTGTAAACTGAGAGAAAACATTAGAGTTCCTGTAAACTGAGTAAAAACATTAGAGTTCGTGTAAACTGAGAGAAAACATTAGAGTTCCTGTAAACTGAGTGAAAACATTAGAGTTCCTGTAAACTGAGTGAAAACATTAGAGTTCCTGTAAACTGAGTGTAAACATTAGAGTTCCTGTAAACTGAGTCAAAATATCAGAGTTAGCACTCGAGAATAATTAAGTAAGCAACACGTTCAGGCGAAGATGTTGGATTGATTTCCTGTGCAGCCCCAACGGTGCATTTTGAAGTGCCATATCTCGGTCACCGACCAGTTCAGCACGTGTTACTCGGTGTCTCAGGCGACTGATCCGCATTTTCTGCCGCCTTCATCATCCGGGAGTTTGAAATTCAGTGTGAAGTAACGCTGCGGCTGTCGATCAATAACGGGGATAACTGTCAATAACTGACTGTCAATAACGGGACTGGTGATTCCGAGTAGCATTATTCTGTGTCGTTGTCGACTGCAATTTCTTGTTGGGTAAGGTTTCCAGTCTCGAATAGATTTCATTTTTCGTACCAAAGAGTACCTATAACTATTAATATTGACTAGCTACTGTTGAAGCGTGACATCGATAATGAATCAAACGAATGCCTACCATGAAACTACTAAGATATAAGGGGCCTCGTGCTGATGCTAATTGTGTTTATGGACAGATTTAGCACAACATGACAAGAATGAACTAAAACAAGTACAATATATCGGTAATTTTACGTTCCCATTGATGATGCTGCCGAAATTCAATAGTTCAGTAATAAATACAGTTTAAAAAAGCATTAAATCATTTGTTTACGACGCAAATCTTCACTTCTATCAAGTTTTAATATAAGTGAACCTACACCTCATGACGCTTCACGAATGACAACGATCGCTGGCAACACGTTGACTACGATTGCGCGGTCGTAACGTTGATTTGGTTAGGTTGTAAAATCAGACTAGTGAAATCGGCTTACTTGCTCGAATAAGTTTCCATCCTTTGTAAGAAATGTACAAAATATAAGAGCTCAATAATATTTTCATCGTGTGATAAAATTCCTTCAAAAAGAGGTCGCGAAATGGTTTGAAATGTTATACATTTACATTGGTGCGGATATGAACAATTTACCTAGTGGAACACATTTGTCCCACTCCGTAGTGAACGTGTAAACATTTCCGGTAAACTGACTACGGAGGTAGACATTTCCGGTAAACTGACTACGGAGGTAGACATTTCCGGTAAATTGACTACGGAGGTAAACATTTCCGGTAAATTGACTACGGAGGTAGACATTTCCGGTAAATTGACTACGGAGGTAAACATTTCCGGTAAATTGACTACGGAGGTAAACATTTCCGGTAAACTGACTACGGAGGTAAACATTTCCGGTAAATTGACTACGGAGGTAGACATTTCCGGTAAATTGACTACGGAGGTAAACATTTCCGGTAAACTGACTACGGAGGTAAACATTTCCGGTAAACTGACTACGGAGGTAAACATTTCCGGTAAACAGCAGGAGCCAGCTCACTTAACTAAAGCAATGAGGCTCTATTTCAATAATTGTTCAAAAAGGTAAACAGAAATTTTCATCTATTTTACATACATCTTTGTGTATTCCGAATGAATTATTAGTTTCTTAGTTTCATCGCTCGTTCCTAATTTTAGCTGAGCATCACTGACATACTCTGGCATTAATTTTCAATATCTCAAGAATAATTCAGAATCCCTGATACAATCATTCCTTTAATAATAAAGAGAACACCAAAATGACTTCGGTAATTGACGAGTTACTGCTGTTTAGTCTCAGAGTTCGGGATTTCATGACGCATCCCTTTTACAGCTAGATGTACCCATACGTGTTCATCAAGCTCTGAATTTGCATGATACTCCTACGATGAAATTGATCCGAATCTTGTCTGCTCATTAGACTTATTAGTGTGCTCACTTTTAATGTTTAATTATCATGCATCGAGTGAAGGTGAGGGTGAACTAGTGAACGCAAAGCAAGGCGCATCCAAAATAATTCAGTAATTTTACAGTTATTTGTATAATTAACTTCGTAATCGGCAACGATCACAGCGAACGATGCCAAAATGAGGGTGCGATAGCCAAGTAATATCAAACGCCAATGAAGTTCATCAGTATGAGCGATGACTTTAATTCTGCGTCCAGTTGCAAAATGGGACCCTGCGGGGTGAAAAATTGATCAACAGAGTATGATACAAAGGTCACAGAAGAAACACTCTTCGGCAGCTAAAAATGCAATAACTGGTTCCTCAATAATACCAGTAAAGTGAGCAGAAATACGAGTGTTTTCACAGGAAACAAATTTATCCCTCAAATACCTGAATAACAAAATATTCAGTAATGCCAGACAAATCAGTAAACTTATTCCATTCTAACAATTCTCACATTGAACCGATGGGCTTACGGTTTTTCAAAAGCACATTTCCTCCAAAAATATTTTTAATTTTTCTAACTGAGAAGGCTCTTCAAGCTGCACGGAAGCTTCCTTTACGACCTGGTGTCTGAAATAAACAAAAAGCTGAGCTCAGCCACACCACACCTGCTGGAGGGAACTTTTTCTCACAGAGTTGAGTCTGGCAGCTTACAAGATCTCCCAATGAATTTTTGGCTTTAGTGGAGGCAACTTCCAGGGGCGGCTTTCCAGCGCATGAACCTGTATATAAACTGCACTCTGAACCGAACCAAACTTTTGAACCATTCATTAGAGTTTAAATATAAATAATTAGGGCATGTTAAAATGATCTACTCCTTAAAACGGAGAACTTTGACGGGGACTGTGGAAGGAAGTGATTTAGATGGCAGAGGTGGGCTGTGGTAGCCGGGAGAATTGCTTCAATCAATATTCGCTCTTCTATTTTTCACGTTTTACCAATGGTATTCGCACGTTAATATCTTAGATTGTCATGAGCGAGAGCTCGAATCGTCCTACTTCCCTAGCTTTTTGTCCTCTTTGTATAATAGAAGATTAGAACTTAACACGAAATACCTCGTTCTGTCATTCATATTAAAAACAACTGTAAAAGACCAAAGGGCGTTAGGTTTGATAGTAGCATGTTGAGCCAAACTGAATCATCAGTTCCAAACAATAGATGCCATCCGGTGAACTGTGATTATTTGTTTTTTCCCTATTCTTTCATAGAGTTGGGTATTTCTTTATTTCAGTATTTCAGTGACATGTAGAGCCCATTTTGCTAAAAACTTCTAGCTTTTGTTGATGTTCAATAGATCACGCGAATCATCTAATAATAGGAACATGAAAGCACGATAAACTTTTATTGAGTGAAAAACTAACGGTGTTGTAATTGCGCACTCGTAATTTAGGCTTCGTCACTTCTCGAATTTTCTATACCTAAACTCATCAGAGTCGGATGACAAAAAAATACCTGTAATGGCAATTTGTATTTACCTGTGAGGCAGGACAGATCCACTCATCAAAGTGACACTTTCAGTTGTTGAAAGTATTTATAATAACAAGGACTACTTTAAACCTAACACAAATGAAAAATCCTCTTCAACTTAACACTGTCAGACACCATATTTTAATTAAAACTCTTTGCTTCCCCACCTAATTAAAATACTTTCTAAGCGTAGGCAAACATGCAGTTGACGCTCCAGAGCAGCTGNTTAATAATAGGTACATGAAAGAACGATAAACTTATATTGAGTGAAAAACTCACGGTGTTGTAATTGCGCACTCGTAATTTAGGCTTCGTCACTTCTCGAATTTTCTATATCTAAACTCATTAGAGTCGGATGACAAAAAAATACCTGTAATGGCAATTTGTATCGTGCAAATATTTACCTGTGAGGCAGGACAGATCCACTCATCAAAGTGGCACTTTCAGTTGTTGAAAGTATTTATAATAACAAGGACTACTTTAAACCTAACACAAATGAAAAATCCTCTTCAACTTAACACTGTCAGACACCATATTTTAATTAAAACTCTTTGCTTTCCCACCCAATTAAAATACTTTCTAAGCGTAGGCAAACATGCAGTTGACGCTCCAGAGCAGCTGTTATGCGAAAGCGCTAAGGCCCATTCCGATGTACGTCCGTAAGCCCTGGATCACCGACACAGGAGCTAAGGACAACAGGTTCTACAGGGTGGGCCAACAGGTACTAACATTTTTAATTTGCCAATAAAAGGAAAACTGAAGATGAAACTTGTTTTATTTGGAAGTATAACATTGTTATAGTTTGTTTCGGTATCCTATTTACTCAGCTAGCAAATTAAAAGGGTCAGTTTCTTCTGGCCCTCCCTGTATTTTTACAACGACACTGAGGAATGCCGCTCTAAGCTCTGCAATGCCTAAATGCAACTCAGGTACACAACGAAAATGGAAACCCAACTTTAAACGCAGAACACAATCAACAATCTTCTTGCTGAATAACCGTTTGGAGGTTCCAAGAGTTGGATGTCACCTTATGTTGGTGAATGTTTTTCAGAAGTAAGAAAAGGTTTTTTGAGTGGTCTTTTCGTTTTGCTGAACGGTATCGCTCTAAAAAGTAGACTTACTATCAATGTATTAATGAGGGTTCAGGATATGAAATGTTGAATTTTATATTGCTGGAAGGATCGCCATTATATTTAATGTGGATTTAAGCTTTAATAATTACGTGTCATTAGAAACTTTGTCTCTAAATCATTAGAAACTTTGTTTCTACCAAAGGAAATCATTAGAAACTTTGTTTCTAATGATTAGAAACTTTGAATCATTAGAAACTTTGTTTCTAATGATTTACGTCCCCAGTCTAACTTTTTCACCGGAGCATGCATGTTTTTCGCCGCTCGAGCGAATTAATTACTTGGGCGACGAAAAATATGCATGCAGGCGGTGAAAAAGTTAGACTGCGTCTTCTGTTCAAGCTTTCGATCAATTTTCTACACTCAGAGAAATCCTTTTCATCGATTCATTGAAGCTATTTTTTAAACTTTTTTCTCCTTCGTAGACAAAAGGTATAAGCAAAATGCCTCTCACCATTTGGAGAGATATCGAATGATTTTTCAGTTCCGAATATTTAAGATCGGTTTTCTTTCATTTGGGACGGCCTGCGTGCCCCCCTTAGGCATTTATGCTTTTTATTTATTCTTTCTTTAATGAATACTTAGTTTAATTTGTCCACTTTTTCAAATGCACCGAGTGGCTATAAACAAAATTACAGAGTATTTAATTGTTTGATTTTCATCCCATTCATCAATACCTCAGAATGAAAATTTTCTGGTACCGGGTGGATTTCGTCAAAATTGTTTAAATTGTTTTTGTCGTAGCTACAGCAACTTTTTTAAGCAGAACCAGAGCTTCCAGAAATTAATTTTATGAATATATACAGTCCCCTTCACAAAATTAATCATAATTGACCTAAATATTTTTTACACGGCATTCAACTCATAGAGTTCATAAATTTTGTTGAGATGTGACTAAAATCTCATGAACACTTTTGCTCGTAACACATTTCCCATACAAATCTTTACACACAGTGTAAATCGTAGGTTTTATTATTTTTGCTCGCGACATGGATCGTAAATTTGAATATTTTCATAACATAACATGGATCGTAAGTTTGAATAATTTTACATATAACATAGATAGAAAATTTGAAAATTTTCCCATTTTTAGACAAAATATGCATCATAAATTTGAGTAATTTGAAACGCAACCTGTATCGTAAGTTTGAATAATTTTAAACGCAACATGGATCGTAAATACGGTGAGAAAGGTGCGCCCATTACGCGACTTGAGCGAGCAGAAAGAAACCATCAGCCAGTTTTCGACAGTCAATCGACAGCTTGAGCCTCGAAACTCCGTTTACCAGCCGACCCGAAAAGTGTTCAGTGGTGAAGTAGCATAACGTGTGCAATGCACCCATCGTTCTGCGGGTACCACTTTTTTGCAGATTTGGAGCCTAAGACTAAGAAGCAAATCTTTTTAATGAATTTACGGCTCTGAAAATAAATGGTTTAACCAGCATAAACGGGTCATCTACCATTCCTAAACCACGCTAAAGATCTGTTTTTGCGTTTAATGATGATGAATTTTATATTTGGGAAATTAATTTTTGTAGTGGGTCCAGAGACTGGCGCCTAAATGCCTAAAAAATTTATTTCTGAAAGTTCAAAGGAACGCTATCTCATAGATGAGAAAATTGAAAGTTAGAGACAGAAAATTTATTCACATCTACCATAATTATTGTATAAAACTTATCCTCACGATTGATTTGATATTTTGTGTTTTTGCTTATATTTCCCACAGTAGCATTCTCGAGAGTTTAATATAGAATTGACAAGTAAATCTTGCTTCAGATACGAAGCCGTCACCTGACAGGGGCTGAGCGAGGGCAAAATAAGCAACAGCAGCTATGCGAGTGAGTGTAACGAAAAGTAAATGCATATGCCTCAATGTGTACCATGGCTGTACAGGCGTACTAACAGTAGTTACTTCATTTTGTTGACACTGATTCAATTAATTTTTCATCACACAGGCAAAAATTACTGGACCAATTATGAATGCTTAACTGCGATGAAACATCATCACGTCTATTTATCAAGCGCAAATAGAAGTTTGAAATTGAAAACGAGTAGAACACGTGCACGCTGACAAAAAAATTCATAGCTATAAAATTAAGGGACAGAATAAGAGTCGTGAGAATGAAATTCAATAGCGCCTCAGAACACATGATCTTAACGGAAAATTTCATAACTGTCAAATTTCCTTTGCAGAATTGCAGTCGCGAAGGATGAAATTCAACAATTCAACAACGCTCAGAACACGTGCATGCTAACGAAAAATTCCATAACTATTAAATTACCGGACAGAATATGATTCGCGAAGAATGCAATTCAGCACAGCTCAGAACACTTGCACGGTGACGAAAAACTGCACAACTGCAAAATTACCGGAGTCGCTAAGAATGAAATTCAAAGGCTCTGTTGAGCGCATGCACCTGAGAAATTCGCGCCACAACTCACAAAAGACTTGCGCCTGCCATGCCCAGTGCAGCGCTGGTAACAAAGAGGCGACGGTTTTATCTGCCAGGGAGTCCACGGCTAATCTTCACCTAAGCTCTCAATTAATTACGGTAATGGGCGCATAACGATGCGATTAATCAAGGTCGGGGTTAACGGGGAACCTTTCTTCATCCAAATTGCGCGTTCACTAGAGATACTTGGATCATGAGACCGCTGTGCTACAGCGTAAGAATAAACTCGACCGCAAGATTCCTTAAAACGTCTCCTACTACACGATTTTCATGTGCTCGAAATGAGGTGGAAGTGGTTTTGTACTACGCGTAAGAGGCTTATTCGTGTCAAATATTCCTGAAAAATTGCAAATATTGTTGAATAATTGCAGATATTACTGATTATCAAGCAAGATAGGCAGCAACTTTACCAATGAAGAGCAGCTGACCTATTTTCATAGTATTGTAAACATTGTTGGTTGAATTTACGAAATTTATTGCAGCTAGAAATAATATTTTCCCTTGAATTGGAAAGTGTGACAGGCTTTCAAAGGGACTAAATTTTTAAAAGCGATTTTAGAATTTTCTAATAGGTTTTAGGCAAAACCATGGCAAAGTAATTTATGCATCCCATCAGCCAATTCGCTGAATGAATCTTGTGATTGCAGTGTCAAGAAAGCCATTTTGATAAAAAAGACAAATATTGCCAGTCACAAAAACTATCACTTCCGAGTTACAAGTAGCTTGTAGCTTGTGTACAGTAACTCATTACCCCGCCCACCTAAGAAGAAGTTCACTCCTACGGTTACTTTAGAATGTGAGCATAATTGTCGTACCTGTTCACGAAGAACAATATTCATGATCAAAACTTTAAGAAAATTGCTCAAAATTCTTGGCCTCTTAAAAAAAACATTTACTGGACTCTTCTGAAAATCGTGAAAAGCATGAACAAAGCGCTACAATCATGACAAGCATGAACAAAGCCCGACAAGCGTGACAAACATAAACAAAGCCCTACAAGCGTGACACGCATGAACAAACCTCTACATGTGTTAGGAAATTTATTCCAAAGACAGCGTAGGCAAAGAAGTATTTTCCAGTACTGCAAATTGATTGGTCCAACACCATCAATGGTAGAGAGAAGGGCTTCATCTCATTTGTTGCAAAAAATTTTCTTATATGACCACCTGTAAGAATTTCATCCTGAGAAAGTGAGGACCCTGTCTCACAGATTGAAGACTGAAAAAAATTTGTGCTGAAAGTTGAACTTGTCAAAATATGACTTCAAATTAAACGCTATCATTTTTTACACGTATACAATCAATATATGGGTGAAAATCGTAAGTAGTATTAGTCGCATGAATGCCTTCAATAAATGCAGACATACTTTAAATTATTCGTCCAGATGTTAATATTGGTTTTTTTCATAAATACATGAAATATTTACTACGCCACTCCCCGTAGACAAATTACATAGTTTATTCCTGTGCCAACTCCATTCTAGACCATTCACAAACCATTCCTTTAATACCACAAACGATCATTCCTTTAGCATCGCAAACGAAAAGATAGTTTCGTCAAACTTAACTAAAGTGAAGCGATTTAACTCAACTTGAGGGATTTTGTTCAAGTGTTGTCCAAAAATGTGTAGCTTATTCCTTTTTTGATTTCGAAGTCAATTTCAAAGTAAGTTAAATCTTTGGATGAAAATCCGTAGACTTTTTTCGATTGAGGCATCTAGTTTGATAGTTGAATGTATGAAGTAAAGTCCGTAGAGTTTTTCTGTGTTTTGCATCTAGTTAGATAGTTGAATGTATGAGGGAAAGTCCGTTGACTTTTTTCGTATACGTTCATTGGACATGTGGAGTGAAGGAATGGGACTTAGAGCGAAGTCAAATAACTGCTAAAGGAGATAAAATAAAATGAAATGAAATTATTTTTCCCATGGAACAATCCTTGAAAATGTAGGACTCTCGCTGCATGTTTTCTCTTGTCACATCTGTTTTTGGCATGTTTTGATTCACTGTACCTATGGAGTACTTGCGAACTGTACCGCGACGAGTTAGTGTGATGGGAGTACAACCTTTGGACTAAAATGCAGAATTATTTACTACTGCTCCACCTCTGAAGAAATGCATTGATTTTTTGACTTGAATTACAGAACCAATCCTAACCGATACCAACGATAGATTCAAAAATTTCGTGAACCATTTGAAACCTTCGCATACAGTTGATGAATAACATTCATCACTATACCTTAATGCATCGGGGACAACTTCCTTTATTTAAATCATCAATTTAGTTCATGATGTGAAATGCTTCTTACGAAAATAGGAGTTAGTTTTTGTCTAAAGATGAAGAAGAGTAACGTCTGCGTCTCGTTTTGATTATCGTTAGGAACTAAACCGAAGCACGTAGTCAATTTGAAACAATATCGCCAGCATTAAAGTTCAACGTTTTAAAAATCGAGCAACTGTTAACCTTTATTGCATAACGCCGATTTCATCCTTAATTTGCACAAAGTCCCAACCGGTGATAGAAAATTCGGAGGTTTCGTTGGCGCAGACGACGTGGCGTTTGCGTACACCGGCCCAGCATTTGGGTCGTCAATGGGAAAACAAAGAGGCTGCTTTATCGTTCACTGAAGCAAGTTGCTGCCAACTAAATTGCAAACTTTGGACAAAAACACGAGACCCAAGAGACCAGACGCCGATATATTAGCTGAACTCAAGCCTGCACTGCTTCCAGACGGCGCAAAAAGTTCCGCCTGGGGCAGAGCTACGGCAGATAGCGCATGTCAAGAGACTCCACTCCTGGAGGCATTAGCGCACAATGAGGCTCGAGTGAAACTGCGCCAGCCGACAAAAGTTCATCTCGCGTACTAGATTTGTAAACTATTTAGGGTGACCCTGATTTTTAAACAGTTTCCGATGGGCTTAATTTTTAAATAGTTTACGATGAACCAGATTTTTGAATAGTTTGCGATGGGCTTGATATTTAAAAAGTTTACGATGTGCAAGATTTTTAAACAGTTTTCGGCATTGTAGCGGTATGGCTGGTAAGGTAAGTTCATCTCCACATATGCTTGATTAGGCTACATTTTTCTGGTTAAAATTTCCATGCATGATATTTTTTCAATAAATTTGAAACTAACAATTCTAAAGAGTGTTGTGTAAACCAAAACCACTCATAGATTTGTTTGAATTTGTAACTTCCCTATTTTATACTTTAAGAGACTTAACCGTGTCTTTCCTGAGAGTATCTGAGAAACGAGTTACATTATCTCACTAGGTATGAATATAATAATTAAATCAAGTGCTTTGTTAGATTAGGTGTACAGTATTTGTTGTTTTTAATGTTGTTCATGCATGCTGGATTGACATAGTAGAAATTGAAGAAGTCATGCTTGTTTCAAGAATAAGGGCATATTGCGCTTTTTGCTGTTCAAAGCAGTAATACTTTTTATATTCTTACTAACCAATTAAAATGACTCACGTATTATATCGATTATTTTCCAATCACTTTACATGTTCAACAGGACGTACATCCTAGTCATGAAGAAGATGAATGCCTGGTGAAATTGGAGGATAAAGCAAAAGCTCCGCAGAGATTCCTTTTGTTACTTTAGACGCGTTACGACGTGCGTTACCTGCATGAGAGAAGAAAAACTTTCTATTGATTAAAAAGACCAGGTCACGTCTTAGATCAAAGCATCTTTCAAGAGGTCAAGGTATCGATTGTTGGTGTGAGCAGCAATATGTTCCTGTAATGATTGTTCAGCAGCAATTTATTCATGTATTGATTGTTGATATGAGCAGCAATATATTCCTGTAATGATTGTTGATATGAGCAGCAATATATTTCTGTAATGATTGTTGATATGAGCAGCAATATATTCCTGTAATGATTGTTGAAATGAGCAGCAATATATTCCTATAATGATTGTTGATATGAGCAGCAATATATTCCTGTAATGATAATTAATATGAACTGCAATATATTCATGTACTGATTATTGATATGAAATGCAATATATTCATGTATTGATTGTTGATATGAGCAGCAACACATTCATATAATGATTGTTGATATGAGCAGCAATATATTCTTGCATGGGCATGAAGTCTGAGTGTCGCGTTTTAGTGCTACAGGTACGATTGTCTCGTGACATGAGCCTAATCATGAACACCTGGCCACCATGCTGTGGTGCCAGGAGGGGTTTAAAAAAATTTAAATTTTCGTCCACACATTGCACTTTCTTTGAGACTAACGCTCCTCGCGCATTTGGCTTCCCTGTAGGAATGCTAGATGTCTAGTTTTCTTAGTGGCAAATTTTATTCACAAGCATCTAAACTTGTACATTTCGTCGAAAAGCAAATTCTGACACACGTGATCTTCACTAACTGAGCCCTTCGTGTAACGTTTTAAATAATTTTCACTTCCCCTCCACACATTTATCACATCGACGTCACCGATACAACGGTCTCGTTGGTAACTTGGTGGTAACATTTTTCCACCTCACTTAGAACGAGTTTTGTCTCGATGAACATGAGACAGATTCCAGGTCGAGGTCCGTCTCTCATCAACGAAGTTTTCTTTCGCACATCATTTGCACTTTGATGAGCATTCTATTGAGCTTGAGTATGAACTAGTCAAAGTGGAGTCAGGATTCCTCATGTACTTGCTTATTCTTTCTTTCTTTAATACAGAAGTAACAATATTTGATAGTACCTTCTCTTTACTTAAATTAGTCATTTTATTTTTACACGTAAGTATTTTATCAGTTTCCTTCAAAATTTCCATAGGCCTCAACCAAATTGATATCGGATACAGTAGTACGACTGATTACAATCTTCAGCATTGCAGGTGCTCTACCGAGTGGTAGAGGTAGTCATACTGCTAAACTATGTTCTTATTCATCTTCATGAACTATCATCAAAATGTTTTTCATTGATTATTGTATCAAGCAAATGTAAAATCTTAGGTTAGCTTCTAATACGGAACGTTATTTCCCATCCTTGCAGGTACCAATTACATAATAAAACTCTTTTTTTCCTTTGGAAATTTTTCAACTTTTTTTGAAAGTGCTGCGTAAGATTAAAAGGAAAACTTGCAGGGCTCATCGCTGTTAACCAAGAGCTATACTCTTATTATTTTTCTGTCTTGTTTTTCTGTCTCCATTTCGAAGCAATCTTGATAATTGGGTCGCGTTACCGGACCCTGCATGAGGCACTCATAGAAGCGGTTAATGTGATCTCAATTAGAGTTCATTCGATTTACGTGTAATGTAATTAGTTCTCGTAAATACAAAATTCAATACTAACAGGTGGCAGTAACCTCTAATATGTCTAATTGTAATTAGCTTGTTGGTTGTTTGATTAGTTTTTGTGTTACTGTTCTCTCAACTTGTGGTACAAGTCCAACTTCTGAAAACACTTGATTAAAATATTGATACACGACAAGTACCTTGATAATTTCAACAATATCCCACGCTGTAAAGTCGATACCTGAATGGTATGAAATGACGGCCATTTTATGCTATAGAAATTTGAAATATTTGCTATGAAATATTTTCTTCGTAAGTATTTGCATCCGAAAGATCAATATAGGGAAAATTAGCGAGATGATGCTGCCGGTATCATAGATACGCTCTTTGCACACAGGTAACCAGGTTGAATCAAAAGATGCACGCAACAGAAGTAATTGAGTCATTAAATTGCTACCCTACTTCATTACATGATTTACGTGCGTCATAAAAATTGATAAGTATACAACTTGCTCTTTACAATGAAAAAAACAAAGTCTCCATCAGAGTGCCTAATTTAATGCACATAATTTTCTACACGAGTATATTGAATGGACAACAGATGCCCTCGAGGCACGTGAATTTCATCATTTTGAACGGCACGGGCTTATTACTTTTGTAAGCCTATCAACCTAATTGGTAATTTTTGAGCGTCATCAAGCTCTACAGGAAGCCTTTATGTTTAATTAACGGACTGCTTGCCCTAGTATTTACCAACAAATGAACGAACATCACTATTATAGAAGGAGCCGCCTCCGTCCGTCCGTCTGTACGTCAAACACGGTAGAGGAAACAAGGTAGGGTCATTTCTATGGGGGAAATTACACTTCTTCTTGTTCGGGTAGCCAATAGAAAGGCTTTATTTCGAACAAACTTTATGACGTCACCAAACCGAAGTGTCGTTAGGCCAATAGTGGAGACGGATTTGGGAGTAGCAGTGCTACCAGAAGCAATATGAGCGCTGCTATTGGTTCGTGGCCGTGACGTCAGCAAACCCACACAGTCGACGAAAAAAAGACTGGTTTGACCCTACCTTGTTTCCACTACCGTGGCGTCAAACCACCAGCCGAAAGTGTGATGAGCGTATCTGTGATACAAGCTTCATCAACTCGGCATTATTTTCGGTACATTAACCCAGCAGATTCAGAGTCGGAATGAACATCACGTGTATTGGTAGGTTAGATCAGGTGTATAGAATATCAGCAGTTGAGACTGAGGAAAGTATAGGAAAGGTATGAGATAGCATAGAAAATCGTGGGAAGGCCATGTTAAAGCTCAGTTGGTATGCCACTTTATCACGCTGTCAAGGAAGCTAAATGACTATTTTTGATAGGAGTTTCACCAGTGTGCAAGATTAAGAGTATTTTAATCGCGGGTTCTGTTGGGTTAGATTTATTTGCTTTTGATCCGTATCTGATGTATATTTTTTGTGGAAATTATCGATTCTAGTCAATTATGACGGATCGCGTACACCAAAAAACCCTACACCTCGACCTTCTCGCAGCGCCAGCAGCGTAACATCACCTCCCCCCCCCCTTCTTCGAAAAACAAGGGATGTACTTGTGTTAATAAAACATACGAATGTACTGACTCATTATATAAGCTAACCACAGAAAAAACGATCTTCAGGCCTCTAGTTTACAACGAGGGACTAAAACAGCAAGCAAGCATCCATCCAACAAACTGTGTATAAATTCACAGGAGACTAGTAAAGGAAAATGGTTTAGGATCTAAATTTTTGGCAAAATCTGTTTCAGAAACATATTCTGAATTCATTGCGCGTGGAATCTCCCTTGTTAGAAACAAAAACCGTCTCAATAAATCTGACGGATAATCATTAATGCTCTTATAATAGTCAACCAAATATTGATGTCATTAACAACAAATTTGATGTTTTAACTGAATATATATAGCACAGCACACGTTATTTTCTAAAGCTTCTACATCGTTACGAGTTTCCGTTAGCTTCGACAGAAAAATTCACTTCGCTTTCGTTCATGCCTATTTTTTTCAGTTCCCTGTTTTCTTTACTATTTTTTTCATTTTTCAAATAACGAGTCTTTACCCTCTGGGAATTTTTTCATGATTCCTTAACATTTCCCTTGTAACTTTTCTTTGCTGAGATTAAATATTTCACCTTTATTTCGCCTTTATTTATTCAAGACCAAGAGACATTTACGAGCGATAATTCTCATATGAGGGACAGAGCAATTTTCCTCCGCCGGCCAAGATTAATTTCGTTTCCTTTCCAAGGGAGAATTTGATGTGTAACTCTTATTTTAAAACAAAATTTTACGCTAGAAAATATGAAAAACAAGCTCACCAGCCCACGCTCCATTTCACAACTAACTTCTAAAAAAACTTTATCCAAAAGTCAAAACCTGACTTTCTCTGAAGGAAAGCAGAATTCAGAAGCTCCACATGGTAAAAAAACGTTTGGACGGAGACTGCATCCCGTGACTGAAAAAGAGAATTTAGTTTGTTACAATCACGTGAGAAAAGATTTTGTTACGGTTGTTCTAAAATGGATGCAGCAGAACGTGTCATAGAGCTAATAAAAAGAAAAACCTTCAAATCATCACAAAAGGCGCCAATTGGAATAAATTTGAAAATAAACACAGTTAAATATCCAAACTCATATGACTCACGCTGTCTTTTTGTGTAAAATTACAATTTCTAGAACTTTTATTTTCTCATTTCATAATTATCATTCACTCAAACGGCAGCATTGAAAAAAAATTTCACCGTATATTTTGAACAACTCCCACACCCTCATGCTGGCGGCTCTCAGGCGTCTGCTTCGTATGCTTCTTGCAATACTTGATTTAAGACGATATATTGTGCTGTACATGAAACAAAATTTCAATCGTGTATTAGATAAGACACACGTAAACACTATGAAAGGCTTTCATAAATATACATTCGTCCCCGGATGTAAGCTAGAGCAAATTCAGCCAAGAAATCGAGAACAAAACAATTATGTTTGGTTGGGTCCAAAAATATTGAATCGAAATGAAACGTATGCTGAATCTAAATAAATAATGAAATAGCATCGACATACTGCATACCAATTCTAACTAACAATGATATTATGAGCATCAGTTAGAAAAATAATATCACGAATGTGGAGTTCCCAAAATACTTTAAATTGCTTTCACGGTTGCTCAATGGTAAAATAAGAGCATTAAACTTGTTCCGCGGATTTTGAAATTTCTCTAGGAATTCAGATCACGCCCGCAAGAGTTTTGAAGGACATCAAGGGGAAAAATCAGATGCTATTCATGTACTTCTGTAAAGTTTAGCAGACCGAAGTTAGAGCGACGCTTCGTAGAGAGCAGTGGAGGAGCCTTCTGCCTCCCTTAGAGTTCCGGTGTGGCAGCCGTCATTGCGCTCAGGTGTCTACGTTTGAATTAACTCTTTTGATATAACATTTAGAGTTTGAATCATCACTTAGCATTCGAATTAATACTTTTGAATAACCCCTTAGAGTTTGAATTAACACTTAGAGTTTGAATTGATACTATGAGTTTGAATTATCACTTAATGTTTGAATTAAAACTTAGAGTTTAGATGTAGCAATCCTTCACTACGATGTAATCGCAGCCTCCGAAGTAATGCCTGATTTTCCAGGTAATGTTTTGGGCAAAAGTTGAACTGTCACTGCTGGAAATGTTTGAGGACCTATTTAACATACTGATTGTTATGAACTCTTATATACCAGTTCATCTGAGCACAATTTCCCCTGACAATTCTTAAGGAGGCGTGGGAGTAAAAAGGTTAAGAACCACTTTATTAGACCATTGTATGCTCTCTAATTCATTGATTTTATTCTCTGTCATTTTCAATGTTCTCCAAATTTGTCTCTTGTATCCAGAATACGGAGAATTTCTCGCATATATTCTTCGTTGTGCCATGAAAGCAACTTTTGCTACGGAACCGAAAGCTTGGCCTAAAAAGTTTAATTTCAGATTAAAATAGAAAATCTAATCATAATTCTAACATTAAACGGAAGGCTAATGTCATTGTTGATCTCTCAAATCCCTTAAAATATGATTTAAATATTAACATATTTTAGCATTTTTAAAATCTCACCATATGCAGGAAAAACAATGTACACTTTATCACACTTGAAGTTCCAGCAAGTGGTAATTAACGAATAGGATGTATATTACGGAAGGACGTTGCTTATTAAGAGAGGGTAAATGACGTACGACAATTTATCTACCTGAAAGCTACCGTCCAGACTAATTCTCTACCCAAGTTGGGGATGACACTCAGTTACGGTTAAATATCATGCATTGTTTTCGTCCCGTAATTCTTGTACCTGACGTTTAAAACAGATATTTCTGCTCTAAAAATCGGATTTGTGCCAGGCTGCGTGAAATGTGGAGCCATTGTTAGCCCAGGGGGCAAACCGACCCCCGGGCTCGCTTATAGATACAAATCAAAACACATTCCATTTCAACTGTAAACGAAAAACGCGTGCTTATCTGTAGTAACGTGAAAGTTCAAATGCATCACATGCGTATTTATTTATTCTTGAATGTGTTTATTCACAGTTTAGAGATGGAAGTCATTTGCCTTTTAGGGGAAGTTATATATGCTGTCTGTTAGATGCAGGGGCGGGAGTAGGTGTGATTTATGTGTAGTAGGTGAGGTATGCAGCAATGAGAGTGCGTGTGGGCTTTCCTCATCAGTCCTTACAAAAATTTACCTAACGTATACATTAAATTTTTATCATCCGTAATCCGAGCTTTAATAGTTATATTGACTTGTGATTTCGTTTTCCTTCTCAAAAGAAATCTTTCATTGGTCAATGTTTTCTTTCAAAAATTGATAAGGCCACCGGCATGTCCATTAAAACGTAGGACGAAAATAATTAAAAATAATAATAAAAGAAAGCAAATGCATCGCGTCACCAGGTTTGAACAGCTGTACAAATAACACAACGACTGTAAAAATTACCAATTTTATCGATGTAGTACAAATAATCTTGAGTCTGATGAAAATACGGTTTTCAGTGATGATGGAAATTACTTTCTGAAATCATGAGCCGCCGTGATATTAAGATTATAATTGAGAAACGTGAAGAAAAGGGTAAGTTAGACTTGCAGCGGGTTTTCACGTACATTTCCAAATAATTTGTAAACACACACATTCCCGAAGAATATTGCCAACACACACATTCCCGAAGAATATTGCCAACACACACATTCCCGAAGAATATCGCCAACACACACACTCCCGAAGAATATTGCCAACACACACATTCCCGAAGAATATTGCCAACACACACATTCCCGAAGAATATTGCCAACACACACATTCCCGAAGAATATTGCCAACACACACACTCCCGAAGAATATCGCCAACACACACACTCCCGAAGAATATCGCCAACACACACATTCCCGAAGAACCACAAAGGCAATGTTCATATCTGCATAACCCTAAAACCATACAAAACCACGCAACGCTTTCCTTCTCGTACAACAACGCGGTATATAACATCAAGCATGCATCAGTTTGGTGTATTTGCAGCATTGTAAGAAGAATCAAATGCAGCTCTGAACAATCATCAGAGCTCACATGCTCGAGTTCCACTCCAGCAGTGTATTTAATGTGTGTTCGGTTTTATTCAAATGTCTTGCCGCCGCTTGCTGTTGTCTTATTTAATTTGTTATCTTTTTCTGATTCCCAATCATCTACGAGGACGAACGAAAACATTTTTAAAGAATTGAGCTACAGCTAATTTTTCTTCACCTCGTGATGTTTTTGGCCACGAATTTTTTTTCCTTTTCGTCTGCCCTCATTTACAGTGAGAGCATAACTTTTGCCATGAAACTCAATTTAAGAAAAACCAACTTTCCACACAATTTCTTTTCAAGATGTCGGACACTCCGGCAAACTCGCGCTGACATTCCGTGCTTCTGGCAACACCTTGACAGTCTGGCGTAGTTCGCCGCCAAAGAAAGGTGGTGGAGATGCAAGCTCAATTTATCTATTTTTTCTTTGTTTTGTATAGACAATAACGAAGAATTCATGGCTCCGGTTCGTAATTTTAGTTTTGAGTGAATCTGTGTGTTTCCCTCTTTTTAGTCCTGGACACACGCTGAAGCAGTTTCCTTTTTTCACTTCAGTTCATCAGCTTTAACAGAGCAAGCCATCGAAACACCGGGAGGCGTTGGAAAAACTTCACAGGAAGATAAACGCTTTCAAACGAACGGTTTTCATTTTAAATACAGCGCGAAAAAATTTCGAAAAAAAATCAGTGTATCAAAAAAGTGAAACGAAGCAATGATTTCTTGGCTGAGATTTTCAATGCAAGGGACTTCGTGTACATGAAAGAAAGAAACATCTTCCAAGGTATTGCCAATGACGCTGTCCATGAGTAAAGGATCCGAGGGAATACGAACTGGTGTTGATAAAAGCTCGTGAATGTTGCTGGCCAAATATTCACCCTGATTCCGTCAATATGATCACTCCGTGTCCGTCAAGCTAACTTTCGAATCCAAGAAATGTTTTGAGCGACATTAAAGATATCGCATCACTTCATGGCGTAAGATGAGCGTACGCTATAAGGATGTCTTCGAATCTAGTAGCACTTTGCGATTTTAATGTGTCGTAGTTCAATCGTTCCTTAATTCAAGAGCCTTTTGGAAAATGAAACATAATAAAGTCTAAAGGCAGCAATGACTTTTCGGGGAATTTCTGCTCGAAAATCTTCGCTGATTTACAAAACCACAACACACAAATTGGATTAATGTTAGTTATATAAAAAATTCGAAGCTTAAACAAAGGTGCACAACTACACAATTTAACAAAAAGCATCATATACGATATAATTCACCCTCAATACATGCTACCTAAAAATCGTTTATTCAATTTGCACGTTGAAATACCAGCGTATCACGCTCATCCACAACGCACAATAGCTACCTTTAGAACTTGTCTCCCCGTTTTTATTGTGTGGATGACGGAGTGCAAGCGGGAGAACGCTCGTCTCTACCGCCATGCGCTGGTGGTAGATGCGTGGGGAGGCTTTTAGACGTTAAATTTCCAAACCATTTACGTTGTTGTCGCGATACAGAAACCTGTCCTGTTGGAAGCCTGTCGTTGTCGCGATACAGAAGCCTATCCTGTTGGAAGCCTGTCGTTGTCGCGATACAGAAGCCTATCCTGTTGGAAGCCTGGCGTTGTCGCGATACAGAAGCCTATCCTGTTGGAAGCCTGGCGTTGTCGCGATACAGAACCCTGTCCTGTTGGAAGCCTGTCGTTGTCGCGATACAGAAACCTGTCCTGTTGGAAGCCTGGCGTTGTCGCGATACAGAAACCTGTCCTGTTGGAAGCCTGGCGTTGTCGCGATACAGAAACCTGTCCTGTTGGAAGCCTGGCGTTGTCGCGATACAGAAACCTGTCCTGTTGGAAGCCTGTCGTTGTCGCGATACAGAAGCCTATCCTGTTGGAAGCCCATCGTTGTCGCGAAAGTTCTGCAGTTCTGCTCTTGACTTGGCTAAGAGGAGTGCTAGTTTTTCTAGGCAAAAATTTTCGTTTGTGCTTTTTTCAACTGTAATTCGAGTATCTGGCAACCCTGCTGGGTTACCATTCCATGTGTTGAGCAATAGTTCAGAGTTGGGGACTTGGTGTGAGATTGAGATGGAAGTCGCAGTGATGTCCTGAGCAGTGATTCTCTAGCTACTCAACTGAAGTTTCTTTCTCTCTAGCAAACTAATAACACAAAAGTATATCGCACTGTTCAAAACTATAAAATTAGAATACTTAAATAATGCTTATTGTAGGGACAACCTCATAGTCTCCTAGTTTAGTAGGATTGATTGTAAAATTATAAATTGAAGGAAGATTTCAAAATTAAAAAATTGAACGGCCGCAAACCTAATAGAGTTGTGATAATAGTAACCATGGTAGTTTTTACGATATTACCAGTCAGTTCATAACTACATTACATCAATAAAATATGTTACTTTTTGAAGGACAGGATATTCAAAATTTAACGAAAGTTGGAGATATAATGGACACAAACTATAACATAGATGTTTTATCAATTTTTATGTCTAACGTTTAAACGTTTTTCATTGACGCTTTGTCTCTATGAACTAACTGGTATCAACAAAAAATGTTTCATGGTTGCACAAAAAGTCAACCATCATCATGAGAAGCAACGTATGGTTTTTAAAGACATAAAAGGTCATACTCGTCTATTTGCATAAAAAGAACATTTTAATTAATTAGTGAGTGACAATTAAGGAAAGTTTTTTAAGATTAAAATAATTTTACGGCTTTCTCAAATACCGTAAACTTGAAACCTGCTCGTGCGATGAAACATGTGACTCTAAAATATGTAGATGAGGGAAGAAACAAAGCACATCCGGAAAGCATTTATCACACCTGGAAACCGAACAATTTGTCAACATTCTCAGTACAAAATGTTTCTCTCCACTAATGTTGGATAAAAGAAAATGACGACAAGCAATAGTGTATCTATAACCTAGAAATTGCCTGACCGACGTGACCTATATTTGTACGACCTAAGAACTACAAAATTAAAGTTCACACCGCACCCGGGATGAAGAAATTATGCAATTCGGCATCCGGATATTATCCATACCAATCTGATCCATTCGTATTTACAGTATTTCCATCTTATCCAGATTTAGAATGAACTCCATCCTTTAATGTTTAGCAGGAAAAGAACGGGACACACCATCATGCTTGCCAAACTGTCACTGACGTGTATAGGCGCGAAACATGAAACTTCAAAGCAGGTATCATAAAACGGAGCGAAGTTTACGCGCTGATGCTTGCATGGAAACCAAGGCATGTGAGCTTAAATATGTATAAGAATGACCCAAGAAGTTTCACCATTTGATGTCTGTTTAAATTATATTTCCCCCCTAGACAGAGATGCTGAGCCCGTGCGTGCACCATCTCGGCAACGAGTCGGTGGAGGAGACTCAAGTGTACCTAAAAAATTGCCTCAATACCATCGATGTTATCAGCGACATCAAAAATGCGTCCTCTCTCGAGCTCACCAAAAGTGATTATCGAATACCAAACTTTCCGGAAGAGCTGCTGCAAGTGAACATGACCAATTTAATAGCGTATTCTATTTTGTTTCCCATGGCCGCGGTGGGGAACCTGATGGTGCTCAACGCTTTGTTCAACAGCCGCCGGTGCAAGTCAAGAATTAATCTGATGATCCTAAATCTTTCTCTTGCTGACATGATCGTCACTTTCGTGTTCCTGCCAATTGAAATGATTTGGCACATCACAATTCAATGGCCGTTTGGTGAACTTGGGTGTAAAATTCACAAGTTTTTCTCTGCGTTTGGCTTTTACACTTCCTCAATGATTTTGGTGTGCATCAGCCTTGACAGATATTTCGCCGTGCTGCATCCTCTCAAAGTGAACGATGCCCAGCGAAGGGGCAAAATTATGCTCTTCTTCGCATGGATCATCTCAGCGTACATATCTTTACCTCAGGTACGTTTGAATATCCCGCAGATATAAAAATATGAAAGCGATGCTGGAACGTGAGAAGTGTGTTGGTATGGGTAGTGCATGAATGTAAGTATAGCAAAAAGTTTTTATGAACTGACCTCAAGAGTGTGTACCTCATAATATGTTAATCTGAGACGGGGCAGTCCCTACAGATAGGTAAAAAGCAGCTGATGAAGCCATTAACAAAAAATCTCTCGCACTAATTTGAAACTATAAAACCGAGAAAAAATTGCTCATTAATGGTATTTAACAGAAGAATGAATTAATCAATGTAAAAATATTATCACGGCTGTAATAAACACAGTAAGTTGTTATTTTCAGGTCTTGAACAGCTCATTTAGAGTCGAAAGATCATCACTGATGAGTAATATGTTTTTTCTTGACGATTTGACTGTTCATTTCACTGTACAATAAACAGCAAGCACAGTGCTCACTAAGTCAAGGCCTCAGATTTTCGCCTGTATGAACTATATTTATTCTCATTTATCTTCCGAACTCTTTTAGTCTTTGTGGAATTGACGTTCCATAAATGGCCTTCTAGCTACAGATTTATATGCATTATTGACGTAATAAATTATTTATTTCCAATTTAGATCATTTCCTCGCATGAGAGTACCACAGAGTTAAAAACCATTGAAAAAAAAGTCGTGAGTTTGTTAGTGTTTGTGAACTTTTGTTTCATCATTTTGTGTTCAACACCACATTTCAATTGAGTAGAATAAATTTGGGTTTAAATGTGGTCAAAATAACATCAACATCATAATGTGCAAACTAATATCCATTTAAAGAAGTGTGAACTAATCTCAAACTATTCAGAGATCAGGTTTTTATCGCAAGTCACGCGGCGATGCGAAATTAAAGAACAAAACGAAATTGGAAAACTAAACGAAGCTGAAGAACCAAACGAAATTTAAAAACTAATCGAAACTCAAGAACTAAACGAAACTGAAGAACTAAACGAAATTGAAGAACTAAACGAAACTCAAGAACTAAACGAAATTAAAGAACTAATCCAAACTCAAGAACTAAACGAAATTAAAGAACTAAACGAAACTGAAGAACTCAACGAAACTGAAGAACTAAACGAAATTAAAGAACTAATCGAAACTCAAGAACTAAACGAAACTGAAGAACTAAACGAAATTAAAGAACTAAACGAAACTCAAGAAATAAACGAAATTAAAGAACTAAACGAAACTCAAGAAATAAACGAAATTAAAGAACTAATCGAAACTCAAGAACTAAACGAAATTAAAGAACTAAACGAAACTGAAGAACTAAACGAAAAATTTGACGTCCTATCAAAAGGTATTCTCAATTTTCTATCATTGAATTTTGGATAACTTGGATCTGATGGCATCAGATAGAAAAAATTCTTCCAATTTCAATTCGTCTACATTCCAGACATGCATTGGACCCACTCCAGTATTTGAGTGAGTAGTGTCATGTAAAGAAACTATTCATTATAAGCTTCCCAATTTTTATCAACAACTCAACCCATTTCAAAAAGTTTCGGGTTCGGGAATTGATAAATATTATATATGTTGTCGAGATATTGTTGGATAAGATATCATTTTTGAAAGTACAAGAAACCGTCTTTTTCGATGCACAGTTCCCATACGAGTATACTTAATTTTCGAATATATTTTTCTGATTTTACTTGAAATTCAGAGGTCACTGCCTATTTTATGAAAGTTCTGGATCGTGTGTTCCCAGCGCTACCGTTATTTATCCTGCCGACCACTGACGCAGAATTTTAAGTCACATTAATTCCAGGGCCTTCATTACTCAAATACGGATTTACTATTTTATCACCTCATCCAGCCCTGAACATCAAGTCACTTTACGATCCACAGAAACTGATTCTGAGTGCGATGAATATAAGGGCTCTAAAATTGTGTATTTAATTTCAATTCTAAAATATTGAGTATAATAGAAAAAACACTCTCAAAAACTTAATATCTATGGTTTCGTGTTCCATACGGAAAAATAATAGATCTCACTTAGTTTTAAATCGAAAGTTAGAAACAGTTGGTCACGAGCGTACAAAGATACCGCCAGAATATTTCAATAACTTACTGTATGTCCAGCTAAATAGAAATAAGGTCCTGAAATTTAATAGTTGCAATCAATTTTTCAACCTTCAAATCGAGATGTAGCTTGCACTCTTCTTGGAATTGGTTCTGCAGATGTCTAGATCATCGTACCTCTAATTTCTGCCCCGATTGAAGTAATCTCTTTCTGAAATGTTCAATGTTCGTGATACGCAGGTTCCTGTAAAGCTTTATTGATTGTATTCAAAAATCGGAGTATAAGAGCAGCCAGCCCATGCTCTTCATTGATCCCCTACATTCCGAAAATAAACTTTGATCGCTTTTGGTTCCTTGAATGCTATCGCTGTCGTCTTTAAACATCCAGTTACTATCAGAAAAGTGAAACTTCCTTGAGAGGAGAACTTGAGATCAAAAACTCACAAATAATCTGGTGACCTCTTTTTCTTGCCACAAAGAGTCGCCGATCTAAGTCTGTCTCACAAAAAGTGGAAAAACCTTGACCCATCGGGTCACATGACTCGTTCGTCTTCGTAGTTCAAGAAAGACGTCTCTGATTCTTAGACACTTTGATGCGCCGTTGAGTTGGGCCGTGAACATTTCAATGAACGTTCAGAGCTCTGTGAAAATACAGTTTGAATGGACAAGACAAAGCAATAGAGGCTTAAATTCGAAACTCAGTTGTATCTATAGGACATATAGCTACAGCGCCATCTGTCTCGTAAAGCGTGAGGAAGCTAGCTTCGTTTTGATGGTTTCCTCAACAAGAACATGAGCAAATCTGCTCCATATTAAGGACCATGAGGTCGATGGTCTATGGAGGCATTTAAACGATGTTTGTCGAGTCCTGGAGAACCAAGGACAGAGAAGAATTTATTTCCCTACAAAAATTATAAAAAGGACCCATCGGGAGCCATAAAACATTTGAATAGGATCTTAATAAATCATTTTGAACTAGTACAAAAAGAAAGAATTAAGAAACAATCTACTTCTGTATCGCTTAAAGTAAGTAAGTTATTTGCATTATTTATGATTTTCTCGAATGATTTAGTCCGACCAGATTAGTTACTTCTACTAATAAGCAGATATGAAGTCTGAAAATCTAATTAGAGGCGAATATGAAATTAGTATATTTCAAAAAACGCTGAACGAAATAATGAAGCAAAAAGAATTTGAGAATTAAAAAGAGCTAAATAAAACCAGAAGTACGTTACAAAACACTGTTGAAGAACTAAAAGCTAAGACTCTAAGCGGAAAAAAAAGACCGAGAACATTCAATCAAAAATCAGCTCACGAAAATCGATTTGTATAATTTTCAATTTCTTTCCTTTTCCCAACTGGTTGTTTGTAACAACCGCGTTGCTTTGCTCCGTCCTGGTTGTTTGTAACAACCACGTTGCTTTGCTCCGTCCTGGTTGTTTGTAACAACCGCGTTGCTTTGCTCCGTCATCGCGCAGCGATTAACATCACTTAAGTGCACGTACACAATGTATAAATTCAAATAATTTTAGCAATTTATTTACCAATAGTGATACAGCAGTAGATTGTTTCAAAGGTCTAGGAAAATATCAAGAATTTTGAGTGTTCGGTAGTTTATTATAATCTAACTCTTAAGACGCATGAATTTTCATTTGATTATGCTGAACGAGGACTCTATCTCTTTTTTGAAAATTATTTCTGCATAAGTCAGATTTAGAACTTGAACTTGAACTTGAAGTTGAGGGCGGACAGCATGGGGGCCTTTGTAACGGCCTACAATTCCCTCCTCAATTCTCACAATATTCACACACAGAGAAATTGACTGAGAATTTGACTGCCTGACTTTGCATCAAATACTTTACATTAAGAGTCATCGTTGATTACTGTTCTTGCAGTTCTCAGTGAAGTTCAAAATTGCCTCGTTAACTTCGAGTCCAAATTGCCACTCTCCTGTTGAATACGAACCTTCCGTCTCATTGACGGCTTTCCAGCAACAAACGTGTAATCGGCAGTTGAGCAATTGCAGCCTGAAGCTCATCATTGAAAATATAAAGTTTCCTCTCAGCGAATATAATAGATGTTAATTTATCGAAAACAAGGCTGGGGAAAAACAAATCTTTTACGGAAGGTTGTTTGTAATTGGCAATGAATAGCTAGCTATTGGTTGAATTTTGGCTTGAATTCAAGTGATATTTCTAGAGGATATTTTAATGAGACTAGAACGCTGCTTGATTTCCTCCTCAGTGAGCACCCCGATGGACGAACACTTCTGCTGTTCGCTCACTGCTGTAAATTTCATGGGTAAATTATTTAAAAAAATTAATGTGTTATATGGAAATAAAGGCTTTCTGTAATCCTGCCTTTGTCAGTAGCCTAAACTTTATGAATTTCATGTCAATTTGCCAACTTTGCGAACGCTATAATTCAAGCATAAATATCTCTTTTCTCCAAATTATCCCTATATTTCCAAGAATTTAGTTTTAATTACATAAATTTTCCTCTTCCTAGAATAAGTGAAGAAAGTAGGAAAGAGGGAGGTATGAACACAATAAGTAGGTGTTGGATTTCTCTTGAAACTTCATTCCGCTTCTACAATCACCAGAGGAGCTGCTTGCCTCGGTGAAGTACCGCACATTTGGTCTCGAACCAGAGTCCTTCTTCCTCAAAGTTAGGGTGGTGCTCTGTCCTCACATCATTGAGATGGCATCATAGGAGTTTGTTACACTCACACGGATAGAATTGACATATCAAATTCTCCATGAATTTAAAATACCTTTGAAGTAGTTGCTTCATATTGAGTGCATTTGGGCCTGCGTAGAAGTTGTAAAAATGAACTCTGGTAGTGAGAAATACTTTGATTTTTAATTTGGTATATTCATTAGGAAAATGTTCAAAATTCAAACGCATTTAGCATTGCAGCGTATAGTAAAACTTTGAGTGATAACATCACCCTAAGTATTTACGGATTAAATAAAGACCAAGAATATCGTATGCGCTGCGTGTTGGACACATGTTGAATTAATTCCCTTTACTCTAAACGGCGGAACAAACTTCCAAGGTGAGGCATGACTGCAAATTTGGGAGCAATTGAGATGCTCAGTAATTGGAGTAGGCTTTAAGGGCTTTCAAGAGCGATCGATGCTGCAGCAGCGGCCGCTAGTCTTGAAGTATCTAAGTCCTGCAGTCTACTCTTGGCAACCGATGGGTTGACGGCAGTGTTATTCACTTTTTTTTTCATAAGAGCCACTTCGGTTAAACGTATTGATTGAGAGAGCCGCAGCTACTGCAAGTTAGCGTATATCAAATAAATTACACATTAATGAATTTAAACATTTTTTGAGAGCCGCGCAAAGAATCCCACTGCTCTATGACATCGGCCAGCGTGGGATCGTGTATTATTTGTCGAGAGATTTCGCCCTGTCATTGAATTAGATGCGATCTTATCAACATTGTGTGACTGGCATTTATTTTTGACCAGACCTAGTTTTTTTTGCTGTCGGACGTAGTGCATTGTCATCGCGTTCTGACTTAAATTTGCAATGGGTGAGCATCGGCTTGGTGGAGCACGACTTTGGTCGATTTTCATCGTAAAGCGAAATTCACGATAGAAATAAGATAAGAACTCCTCCCTATAATAAGAAACTTTTCCTTCTGTCGCCCCTCTATCTAACACAGTTATATCAAATTTCAATAGGAAAGAACGCTGCTCAGTGAAAATGAAATCAAACTAATGAAAACGCGGGTACAATGTGCGTCCTGCGTGCGACCGATGTTCGTTTTCTTACCTACTTCAGACCATTTTATTTATACTTATTTCGTTAACATCCGATGGTTTTGTTTGATTTCGAATTACTTTCGAAAAAAATCAGACCTACCCTGTTAGGGCAACAATAGTAGGTTAAAAACAAACAAAAATGCACAAGAAACACGAACTGAAGCAAGTACAGCACAATCAAACGATCTGCGACACTTTGCGCCGGTGTCGATAACTATACGACGGTCTCCTTTTGTGAAAAAAAACGCCACAATGTAAGGAAATCACACACTTCAAGGGTTTCGAAAGTTTATAATTTTGTAACAAACCAGAAAACAAAACGTAGAAGTGTAACAAAGACTGCGGCAAGAACGGAGTAGTTTTCCGTTGAAAAATAGGTAGGGATGCCCTCACTTCCAGTTTGTAAAGGAGTTTCAGCAGGAGCACGCAGGGAACTTGCGCAGCCTAAAAAGAACAGAAAAAATTGGGCGAGAATCGAGCATCAATAGTGATAACGGTGACTAAGGTGACAATTGCGACTAATCAGAGCAAACTAAGTGAATAGGAATAATCAAAATTGCAAGTTTCTAATTCTTAGGCAAACCAAGCAATTGATATGCGATGTAGTTAAATTATTGGAAAGTACCTCCTGCAGGGAACTTCTGATAAATTAAGAGTTTTAGATGGGCGCACAAGAATTTGGCGGAGCCGAAAGGACGCCCTCATCTGCTGTCGGGTTGGGAGCAGACAGGACCCGGCCGTAGTTGCGGTATACTGCGCGATAAGAAAACTATAAATTGGCGAAATGCACACACTGGAAAATTGCGTTTATATCAATAGTCGAATATATGAGCAGAAATTTAATTATTGAAACAAGCCTGGTCCTTAAACCTCACTTAAGGAATTACTTCCCGAGTGAAGCCATGTAGGCTTCTTTTAGAAAGAGAGGGTAGGTAAGATATGGAAAAAATAATGAAAAAACGATAGGAGAAGATTGCCATTCAGAGCAAGTATCAGAGAGGTTAACGCTTCAAAGGCCGCTCGGGCTCTTTAAAGACTAAGGGTTCTTTGACAGCAAAGTCAAAACTACTAGTAGTAGCAAATAGTAGGGCGGCTCGAAAGCCTAGCAAATAGTAGGGCGGCTCGAAAGCCTAGCAAATGGTATGGCGGCTCGAAAGCCTAGCAAATGGTAGGGTGGCTCGAAAGCCTAGCAAATGGTAGGGTGGCTCGAAAGCCTAGCAAATAGTAGGGCGGCTCGAAAGCCTAGCAAATAGTAGGGCGGCTCGAAAGCCTAGCAAATGGTAGGGCGGCTCGAAAGCCTAGCAAATAGTAGGGCGGCTCGAAAGCCTAACAATAGTTAATACCGCTCTGAATGGCTAGTCAAACAAAATAAACATGAAACACACTCATTCATACAAACCAAATTAGGAGCACGGTCAAAGAAAACACCCAAGATTACGAGAAGGGTGGCGAATGCACAGGCGTTGTGCAGCACTTCGAAGTTTCACTGAACTTCATTGCAGTAACACAAAACTAGTATCAAGTCTGGTAAAGAAAGTCGCGCGATGGCAACCATTAAGAATCCTCTATTGTGAATTAAAAATTCTCACCGACATTGCTTCCTCTTCCGCCCCCGGTCAGCTTTATACCTCGCCTAAAGTTCTAACAGAGAAGTACCTGAGAGGCGCACACCGAAATTCTCAACAACAACTCTCCTACTGCATATTTGAGTGCAGATTGGACATTTCATATACTAATTCCTTTGAAATTACGCGTAATAATGAGTTGGTTTCAGTTAAAGAGAGAACAAAATTTATTTTTAATAGAAATGATACAAAAACACTATAGTTTTTTACAATTTTTCAACATAATGATCCTTAGTTGATAAATGATCAGCATGGGTCTTGTAATACCCATCTTAATAGTCGAAAATGTAAATGTTAATAATAGTCATCTATTACCTACTAGCAGGCGCGAGCAGTTTTGTAACGAGTAAAAGCAATTGTGTAATTATGGCTAGGAAGCTCGGGTGTTGTGTAATGGTCTCAATGTTCCACTTTTGTTTCCTTGTCTTTCAATGACGAGGCTGGCGTTCCTTGTTATGATATCTTCATGGAGTGTCGTGCTCCTGGTCTTTCATTTTTCTTCGCCATTGCGGAGTTATATTTAATGAGAATAAATGTAATTGTAAACCTTAAAATAACTTGTCCGTAGGATCTTCATCGGGTGTCTTGTTTCTGGTTTTTCATTCTTCTTCTCCATAACGGAGTGATACTTAACTAGGATAGAAGTAAGTGTGAACCTTAAAATAACGTGTTCATAGGATGCACTAAAATCGCTCAACTAATTCGGGCCAACATGTAGGTCTTAAAATGTCTTCTATAATAGTCTTCATTGATATCCTAACTGGCGTTTCACTTACGAAGATATAACCTATAACTTTCGCCCTCGTATTCTGGTGATTCGTGCTTTTTAACTGCCAGCGCTTGGCACACGATAGCCAAGACACTGGAGTGCAACATTGCTATGTACGTTTTCAATTTGACTGCTTGACAGGTGGTCACTGATGAGTTACTGATAAAAGTTTACCTAGATCTGGGAGATACGTTAGCCACTCTTCTCTACTTTTTTAGAATTATAGTATGGGACTTTAGGGGTGAAAAGCATGTTACTACTACTATTACTACTACTAAATACCACTTCTACCATTACTACCTCTTCTACTGCTCCACTATTAGTATTGCTAATACCATCTCTACATAATGGCTCGTTTCTGTTCTAGACATTCCACTCTTTGGAACGCCTTTGTTTCTGTTAGGGAGGCTTCAACTAAGACCTAATCTAATCTCCTGTTGCAGACAATTATGTTCAGCGTCGAAAGTCACCCGTACCGGCCAAGCTTCATCCAGTGCGTGTCTTTCGAATTTTTCGAAGGGATGCCCTCTGCTAAAATGGTCTACACGGTCCTCTGCATCTTCTTCCTGTACTTCTTGCCGCTGACCATCATCCTCATCGCTTATACGAGAATAATTGTGGAAATCAGCAAGAAGAGCAAAGAAAATGAGGGTAAGTCATGGTGTGTGCTTCAAGTCATCGCGGAGAGTCAGGCAAAAGAGCCGCTTTTGACGATGCTTTTTCATCCTCACGACGTACGACGTATTTACTATCCTAGCGACGTACTTCTTCCTCTTGCAAACGTATTTCTTATTCCCGCGACGTATTTCTTATCCCCACGACGTATCTCTTGTCCTCACGACGTATTTCTTGTCCTCACGACGTATTTCTTGTCCTCCCGACGTATTTCTTATCC
>JACJUY010002890.1:30520-42675 GCA_014220935.1 Platorchestia sp. MABIK | reverse complement strand
CTTTTGGTCAGTGTTGTGCTTTTGGTCAGTATTGTGCTTTTGGTCAGTGTTGTGCTTTTGATCAGTGTTGTGCTTTTGGTCAGTGTTTTGCTTTTGGTCAGTGTTGTGCTTTTGGTCAGTGTTGTCCTCTTGGTCAGTGTTGTCCTTTTGGTCAGTGTTGTGCTTTTGGTCAGTGTTGTCCTCGTGGTCAGTGTTGTGCGTTTGGTCAGTGTTGTGCTTTTGGTCAGTGTTGTGCTTTTGGTCAGTGTTGTGCTTATGGTCAGTGTTGTTCTCTTGGTCAGTGTTCTGTCTGCCTCTCAGTTAGTGTTGTCTCTGCCTCTCGGTCAGTGTTAAAAGTGATCTCGATTGATTTAATCATTTCAAAGCGTGTAACGCTGGTGTTTAATATTCAGAGCTTGAAATATACTTGACTGAATGACCTTTTCATCTTTTCTCCAGTAATAGACTCTCATCCACAATACTTCTCTTTTTGCAAGAAATGATCTCTCACAATTGATGCTGGTGCGTGCAGCTGTGCAGGTGAGTTTCTTTGTGTGCGTTGTGGTGGTGCATAGAATCTCTTTTTTACGTGAGCAAAAGTTTAATGATCTTATTTTTCTGGTTTGATAATTGACAGTATCAACACCCTCGCGTATAGTTACTATTTAATTATTTTATAATTATATGTTATGAAATAATCATTTTTATAATTTTATATTATAACAATTAATAGTTTTATAATTTTACATTATAATAAATGTACTTATAATACAGAATGATATTTCATAAACATGATTTTATAATACCTATTCTTTTATTGGTATATTTTTTAAATGTATATTTTTAGCTGTAGTCTCCCTTCTTTACCAGGCGTGTCGATCGTCATGAAGATGGAGCGCACATCTCAGTCTGTGCCCACCAGCGTTTCGCCCTGATCACTTCCTGGTGCTGCATCGGCAGCGTATATCGTGAAGTTCTGTGACCTTCAGTGAAGAACAGGGAACCACCTCCCATACTTCACAACTCGATACAGAGCTATACTATCCCAAGGATGAGGAGGCGAAGATGAAGGAAATTCGTTCTCAGTTTCCTAACATCTCCGACTATTTTGCCGTTTTCTGATTCGTTCACTCCCGTCAGATCACGATTCGCTAGCGCCTTTTAGATCACGGCGTAGGAAATGTAAAAGATTTTGGCTAACTCTAGCTAGCGCTACTCATGAGCTACACAGTCTTATCATCATAACGCTAATGATGGAAGTCTTGGAGAATTAATTCGATTTCTGTAAGCATTCTCTCAGTGCCATTCCTAAATGCTCATCATTTGGAGCAGTAATATGATATGATAAACAGTGATATGGTTTTAATAAAAATTGTGAGTAATTTTCTTCGTTTTTCAACACGTGAAGAACTTGAATAATTTAATTAGGTTAAAAATTGGTAGAAGAAATTGTCTTTCCTACATGTGAAAGCAATCAAAACACTATTCTTCATCCTAACATGCACTGCTCACACGCCCCGCCAACTGTAAGTCTTGCAATAATACGGAGAAGGCGGTTTTCAATTGTGCGAGTTTCCATTGCATGCGAAACTCACCCGGAAATGTTCTATATTTGGAGCTGAGTAAACTTGTCGAGAGACTCCAACGCGCATTTCCCATTTATGGTCAACCTGTTGTCAGAAGCACTTTTTATGCGTTCAATTTTGAAATGAGGAACAACACTACATGAACTAGCAATGACCGTGCATTGTGATTGTCAGGTGAATTTCCCTTTTCTTCTGGCATTGTGGGTTTTTTGCTCTATGATTCAAAATGTACTATAACGAAAACTTCTTATTTTCTGCTCATTTACGAACAAATCGCAAAATATATCGACGATATTTCATTCGTTTCGTGTTTCAACTGTAGTAAATTTTCTTTTGTTTAAATCGATTGTATCTATTCACGGAACTATAGATACAATTAGCAGTTGTGTGTTTACATGATGGCTGATGATTCCATTTTGTTTGCTGTGAAGACCTGTTTATGAAGACGTATAACGATAGTTACTTGAGATTGAATACTTGATTTCTTTATTTTTGTCCATGGCGGTGTCTACACTCAAGGATTTGGCTTCTTCACGCGTAGTTTGAGATTTTGGTAATAAGATAGAATGTTTGTCATCAAACGCACCTGTATTTTTATCAATTTCAAGTCTTACACCTTAACATTGTTCCTAGGAGTTTAACATTTACTACATTTCATGGTTCTTAAAAGCTTCAAACAAGTAATTCGTTTGCAGATAATTTTATCCTAGTTGTGTAATGTGCGATTGTTGTCCTAGGTGTTCTAGAAAGTTTTGCTCAGATTTTTTCCTTCGATTGTGGTGTGACTGTTACGTATAAGCAAACTGCAGGATAATGAGGATTTCTTTCATAAGCCAGACGGTTTTTCTTGCATTGATTTTGTTTTTCAGGAAACACAGGCACAACATCTAGTCATTTGGGCGATATTTTGTGTCGTATATACTGTGAAATCTTAGATAAGAAAACCATGAACGAGTATTTTCCTTGTGGAAAAGATCATTTTGAAAAAGCCCTTCTCATGAAGTGATGTCCTACTTGCTCTTCTCATGAGGCCATGTCCTACTTGCCCTTTTCATGAGCCCATGTCCTACTTGCTCTTCTCAAAAGGTCGGATCCTACTTGCTTTTTTAAAGTCATATCTTACTTGCCCTTCTCAAGAGGCCGTATCCTACTTGTTTTTTTAGAAAGTCTAATCCAACTTGCCCTTCTCAAGAGGCCGTATCCTACTTGTTTTTTTAGAAAGTCTAATCCAACTTGCCTTTCTTAAGAGGCCGTATTATACTTGCTTTTTTTTTTAAAGCCATATCCTACTTGCCCTTTTCATGAAGCTGTGGTTTTCAGCTACCGTATTTTCTGAAATCTTTTTTCTGAAATCAGCTAATGAATTCAAGAATAGCTTAAAATAGTTTAGCAATAATTTGTAGTTGTTTTCATGTAGATGTAGTGTGTGCTTCTTTTTTGTCTATGTCGACTTCCGAATTAGCAAGCCCTGAATCTCAGAACGAACCGTTAAATGTCCGGCGATAAAGAATCAACATGAATGGTTCATTTTGTCACAGGATTTCTCTTAAAAGTTCTGAAAAATGATTGAGAGTTGAATAAATTGTTCCATTCGGACGAGACGTCGATTTAACATGTTACAGCATGCAGTAGGTCACGCATCCCACTAAATGTTGGTGATAAGAATTGGAATTCTTCCTTCTGGTGTAAACTTTGAAGCAACGAGAAGCGAGGCAAAAGTTGTATCAGAATGTGAAGACCAGGCAGCTCATATTTTAAAACGAATTCTGTGTCAACAAACGAGGATTGAGGTCATTATTGTAAATGGTTGTTGATGCTGTTGTGTCATCGCATTTTTCCTGGAATGATACTTGTTCAATGTGTAGCGCTTGTGCTGTTCCTGCTTTGAAAAATAGTGATCAAATAGAATGAAATAACGCACAAGACTTGAGTTGAATGTGTGTAAGAAATGTTTTCCGTATGAAAACCTTAGTGGTGCCTGGGAAATTTTAGGTAAGGAACCTTCGCAGACACAGGAAATTCCAGTATGCATTACTTGAAAACTATTTTTTAGTCTCAGATTAAGTAGAGTTCTTAATTTATCACTCCGGAAGGATGTAGTGAGCCTGAAAAAGAAGTAGAAGTGCTCAAAATGCAACCTGTCACTCTGACTTACAATTTTGGTTTTAAAAATCAAAATGCAAGCTCGGGAAATGATTGTTAGGGCTACTCTCGCTCACTGGGGCCGTAACAATCGCTCACAAATCGGGAAATAGTAAATATGACTATGAGTTCGGGTGCAAATAGAATATGAAGACATCCTTGTGCAGTAGGTAAGTTTGGACACAGGTTTCCTAAAGGAAATGAACAAAAATTTCGCAGGTAATGCGCCAAGGCTCTGTGATCCACGTGCGCATTCAATTAAACATTTTTTATGTTCCTGTTCGTCGGACACTTTTACCTAAAGGTTATTTGTTGCCACATCTTAAACTTAGAAACTTCCAAATCGCATACCGAAATGTAATTCAAAACAAGACATGATTTGTTTCTACTTTTTTTCCCCTGTCGCCACTTACCAAATGTGGTGACGGAACAAAAAAATTTGAAGTATTCTGATCTTGATATATTTCTCCAAATGTTTTAGACTCAGTGGAGTTTCAAACACAAAAACAAGCACTGATACCAACCACTTGTCACCACTAGTGGTTAGTAGGTCGCTGGATCTTGTGAAAGGTCATTGGATCTAGACCCCGCAGTGCGAGCCCTGCGTTTCTTCCTCTTGGGGAAAGGAAGATCTCAGGCATATTTCCCCAGTCGCCCGGGCGTACAAATGAGTAACAATTCTTGTGTGGGTAAAAATTGTTGTGAGAGTAACAATTTTTGCTTGGATAAGAATTGTTGCATGGGTAACAATTAGTGTTGCGTGGGTAATAATTGTTGTGTTGGTAACAATTGTTGCGTGGGTAACAAAATTGTTGTGTGGGTGGCAATTGTTGCGTGGGTAACAATAATTGTTGCGTGGGTGACAATTGTTGCATCCAGACATTTAATAATAATAAATTTGAACCCTTGATGTATGATGCGTGATAACTAAACTGCAATAAAAAATGGGAATGGAATAAAAATTGATTGAATATTCTAAGAAATTTTTACGATGATGAAACGTTTGCCCGGAAAACTTGAGTGATTATCTCATGTGGTTGTGAATAATTTATTTTAGAATGTTGATCACTTGAGTCCCTTTAAGCTTGAATGATTATATCATGTGAGTGTTGAATAATTTATTTGAAATGTTAATCACTTGAGTAACTTCAATGCGGGGTTTTTGTCGTTAGCGACCTTAGAGTGTTTTATATGTTTATATTAGTTGACATTTAAAACGTGTATTGTGAAATTAAAAGTATGTGGTTTAAATGTAAGGAAAAAATAATGTAATTTAGTGCCTAAGTTCTCAACACAACTATATGAAAAATACTATACATAAATATGTTCACTTAAAGTTTATCCGCCACTCTGAAAAGAACGGAATCTATGACACAAGCTTGAAATTATTTTTGTAATGCAAATTGACGTTTCAGAATTTTTGAAATATAAAGTACCATAACTATCATTTACCTCCTATAGAAAAACGTATTTTTAATACTTATTAACTGTACTTTCGTAAAGCCTGGGAAAGAATTTACTAAATTTAATCAGAGCTCTGCAGACCCTCGGTGCTGTTCTATCCCGCGGTATGGTCCATAAAATTTACAAGAGATTAACAAACTAAAACTACGACTAATCTGACAAACTAAAATCCTCCGAGCAAACTAAAGTGCGTGGTGTTGTAAATTTTTCTAACAGTTCAGTGCCCCAAGTCTAACTTGTTTTTCGCTTAAATGTCCATAATTTTAGTCCCCCAGATATTGTACTTAGGCAGCTAAAATCTTAAATGCCCCAGCGAAAAAGTTGGACTTATGTTGTATGACCCCGTGTTGACACATCACCCTCACAGACTTGCTCTAATAAATTCTCCTACTGCATTTTCACTTGTGAGGAGATAATATTTTAAACAACCTAAAATTAGTTCTTACTCGTAGCACATCGCCCGGACTCGCTCTAATATATTCTCCTGCTGCTTATTCAATTGTAAGGAATTGCTGGAGGCAATATTTTAAACATGCTAAAATTCGCACTTTATTTATGGAACATTGCCTGAGTGTAAAATATTTCTAGTCTTACTTTTCGCCTTCTTATCTATGATTTTAGTCACCCCAGTATAGCTTCTGCACTGGACAGCTCAAATAATTGATGCCAGTCTAAAACGTTAGACTGGCTAAAGTGTTCCCATGGGGGTAAAACTCACAGAAAGGATTAATATCTCATCGCAGTAAAACACGTTTTCGAATGCGCGCATTAAGAAAGATGCTTTTTAATCTTTTCCCTCTACATGTGGATGCATTTAAAGTCACGTGTATTTCACTGTATAACTCTCAAGAAAAAAAGGTCAAGTTCTCTAGAGCGTTTGACTATTGTAAAAAATCTTTCATATATGGTCAAATACAACGAGAGTACTGTATATCTCTCTAAGGTACATGTTCGATAACAATACTTTGAAAAACATTGCGTGTACGAACTCACGAAACGCTCACAAAAATGCTCGTCCAGAAGTAGCAGACAACACACATGAATATCTTATTAATTGCATCCGTTATCTGAGCGCTCGTCATTTATTTCCTATGAGGACAGAATTGAGCAAACCAACGAAGATGAAATAACGTAGGGAAATTGCCTCTGTCAACATCATCTTATCGAATTTCGAAAAATAAACAGTTCTTGATCATATTTCAACAGAATAAGAAATATGCGTAATAATACAATACGGGCGATACGGTAGCAACAACGTGACGTAGCAGCGGCTTGTCTACTTTTATTGTAGTTTTTTCTACAGTGTTCGAGCGCGCCTCTGCAGTAATTCCTTTAGTAAACTCCACTGAGCGGCACCGAACTGTACTGCTCTAACAGTGGCCACGACTTTTTCATGGCAACTAAAACTATTGGTGCACCCCCAACTCTACATACTGAGTTGAATTATAACTATAAGGCCGATGGAGACACAACACTCAGTACAGAGCGAGTCTCATTAATATTATCTCTAAAAATGTTTATCATTGCGATAAGCAATAAATAATGTGGTATTTTCTGGCGTTTTTGCTAGACTTGGAAGTTTTAACTGTGGATGTGAAGTACTATTAGGGTTGTATTTTTTTATGTGAGTAGATTCTCTAGATTTCTATTGCTTAATAATCACTCACGCTCTCCTTATTTTTCTTTTATTTTAGAATGAAAAAGTGTTTGAGGTAATGGTGAATTATTTGTTCAATTCTGTTAACATCGTCTTTGTTTATTACTGAAGTGCTGCTTGAGCAACAATACTCGTTTGTTACTAACGTATGAGGCTTCAACAACGACTCACAAACTACTCATGTAAGCTAGCTTGATTAGTAAATGGACTAACTTTATTAGTAAATGCTTAGCCCAATCAGCACAAGTGAAAAACGTAACAATTATTCTCACGATAAGATTTTTTCACAACTTTACGTTGGCGAAAGCCCTGAAAATATAACTGTATATGAGCACAGATGTTGTTGCAAATATAATTGTTTGTGAGCACAGATATTGTAGCGAATAAAATTGTTTATGAGCACAAATATTTTTGCTGACGTTTTAACATTGCTTTTCATTTGCACAGTGTCCTGTCTATTGTCTTGCTTTGGTCGTCCTGCGTTATTACCTCCGGGCGCACAATTTGAGCATCTTCAGTTAAGAGGGTCGTACTTCTAAGTGTCATGAATAAAATTTATTTATTCAACTGACTTTTTCCACACATGTCGGTGCCATTCCACAGCACAGTTTGTGTCAGATGCCACGCCACTGATTGTGTGCAGAACTCGGATCAGAGCCATCAAGACAACGATCTCTCCCGCTTGGCCTTGTATGCATCTCTTTAGATGCATTAAAGCCTGAGATGAACACTAAAGAGTGTTAGCAAAATTAAACAGTATCGTGTCTGGACCTTGAAATCATCGTATTGAGTTGAATAACTCACCAGGTATGAGTGCACATGAATATTTTGCACAGATTTTACGGGATCTTGACATGTTATATTTAATTGGAGCATTGAATACTCGAGCAGATTATTCTGTGGAGAAGAATGAAATGCTCTTAAATGGAGTGAGTATCTGATAGCTAAAAATAAAACTGAATTTCATCATAAATTATAACAAAGAGCTCGCTAAAAAATATGAGAGAAAGTGTATCTATGAAATTTTATTTTTATTTTCATTTTTATTTTTTTGCGCCTCACAAAAGAAGCCATTTTTGACGATCACATCTTTACACAGCATGTGGGAACGAATTGATTTAAAATTCAAAACTAGATTGCCCGTTTGATAGATGGATGCAATTAGATCCACGGGCACGATAGATATGAACAAATGAATGAGTGAGCTCATAAGATTTCATTTAACGGTCATGCAGCGGGAAGCCTTGCAATTAATCTTAAATAACTGCTCTTTTATACTTAGGTAAATACTTCGCTAAGAAGATAAAACTTTTGTTTACATTCACACGTATCCTTTATACATATAAGAATGTTCCTACATGGTAATAAGCGCATTCAAGCCAGAGTCCTAAAAATTTTTCCAAATCTTTTGCATAAATAGTACTCGCGAAGAAACTCTCATTTAGAATGTGAAATAGAATAAAACATAAATTACGACTAAGGCTAGAGGTTTTATGGCAGAAAATAGATTGTGCAAAAAGAAAATCTTCGTGACTGTAAATTGAGATCAACTGAAACCTTTTAGGTTCAATAGTGTAGAGAACTCAACCAAAACGAGAATTCGTTTGAAAATTTGTGAAGTTTGGTTATATTGAGGCGATGAGAGTTTACGTTAATTAGAAAACTTTAAAGGGTCACCAGACGCCGAGGAAGCGTCAATTATCAACTACTAAGAATTGGCTGAGGGCAGCATAGTTGTCCCGATAAAAAGGTTGGTGAAAATTAGAATGTATTCAGGATTATTCTGGCCACTAAGATCAAAAGGATCGAGGTTCGAGTAGCGTTATCATAGCTACTTGGTCAAATACAATTTTTTGCAGTCGATCAAAAGAAGGCAAATGAAGAACAACTCCAAATTCCTCGCCTTTATTGTTCGACCCGTCACGTAGTTGCTGGTCTTGGCTCTTCACGATGAGGAATCCCTGGAGTCAGTCCGGGGCGTAGAACTCCCACCGAGGTATGGTGATAAGTGTGAGGTCATGTGTTGCCCCAGGTGCAGGGATTAAGGTAATCGTGGTGTGGTTTTGGTCAAGGTGATTAATGACAGCAACCAGTCGTAGGCTTACAACTGCGAAGGTGGTTTTTGAGTTGTTAAGATGAAGGAGGAGGAGGCAGTTCTCTGAACGGGGTGCAGAGTTCTTATAGAAGACCGTGGGGTCAAGGAGCCTTGTGGGAGTAGCTGAGAGGTGGCAGGTAGTTTTGTTGTGTGTGTGTCTCGTAGGTCTCCTGTGCGGGAACATTACACTGGATTAATTGGTACAGGTTAGGGAGCGCGTTCTTAATCACATGCAAGACCGTCACTTCCACGTACTTAACAAGAAGAACCCTGAACAAGTCAGTTCTCCATCATAAAGCTCAGCCTGCAACTCTGGCGCCCGAGCGCAGATCTGAGAGATATTAGCACCTTGACATAGGTGTTTGGAGGACGACAGGACAGTTCTACAAGTGTGCACTCTTTAATATCACCAGCAGTGAACACTAGCTAAGATTTAGGTGGTTGCACCTATTTTACAACTCAGCAAAAGTGCATGATCAATTTATGAAATATTAATGCATTCTAATAGGTTGCATGGAGTGGCAACCTTGGCCTAATCAGCATGAAAAATGTTAAATTAATTGGTTTCCCAACTGGTTATCAGTTGGGCAGCAGTACTCAATCAAGCTAAGCCTAATTTGGCTCTAAATAATTTACACAGCTAGAATGCCAAAATTTCAAACACATTTATAATATCTAATCCTAAATCCTAACAGGCTTCGCAAGCCGACTGTAGTTGGGTAACTGCAGGTTTAATTAACTATACTACATACAAATAAGAATAATAGTAGTAAGTGTCCTAGTAAGGCATTCACAATAACATGGTTTATTTGCCCAAGGTTACTTGACTGTCAGGTGGGTAACTGCAGGTTTAATTAACTATACTACATACAAATAAGAATGATAGTAGTATCCTAGTAAGGCATTCACAAAAACATGGTTTATTTGCCCAAGGTTACTTTTGGGTTAAGTGAGCTATATTTACTAAAGCAAGCAAGTACCATCTTACCCAACCTAATTCTGATATTTGCAAAAACTAATTTATTATTAATTTTCTAAAGAACAGACCAGGCTTCACAGACTAGCTGTGAGTTATCAGAGGCTCTAATTTTATAACAAACAATGATGCAGGTCCCAATCTAATTCCAGCAGAACTGTAGGCTTTAGATTGGCTATCTTACATAAGGCCTAAAAAATTATTACTCCTACATTTACAACGTGGCACACCCTCAGATAAAACCTGACTTATATTTGGGCTGGCTGTCTTACCTAAAATTAGTTGGTAAAGGTGAATCTTAGTACTGGCATTTATAGCATGGCATAAAGAGAATTGAGATTAAGATGTATTAAAAATGCCATTGTGTTTTAAAGAGCCCAAAATTCATTCCCTCAGTATTTCTATGTGCTAAAGCAACGTTATGAATGTGCCCAATCTAATATGTCTACTATATTTACAATCTCACAGACAATTTATTCAACACTTTGTGAGGGTCACCATTTAAAAATTCATTGTGTAAATTCCAAACCTAACTCACAACCACAAAAAATTTTCAAAGCAGGTCTGAGTCGCAATTACACAATAGAGATCTATAGGTTGTGTCTTGTCACACGATGCGGCTATAATAAAACTTAATTTAAATGCAGTGGGAAAATCACACATAAATTTACAAGACACCCTATGTTGAATAACACCAAGTCAGCAATCATCTGCTTGGCCAGGGAGTCCAGGTCATTACTTAATTATTGAAGCTCTGTAATTACAAAACTAGCTTCAATGAAGCTGCAAAAGTTGAGTAACCAGCGAGCTTAGTTAGAACCTCTCTGGTCATCAATTCAAGACTCTTTTGTACATAACAATTAGGTTTGCATCCTACAAGGTTGGGCTAAATACCCAGAAGTGGTGACTTGTACCAGTTGCCTAAATAACAACTTGAGTTTAGAATTCTAGGAGCACAGAATGGCTATTGATTTACAAGGAGCAGGCAACTCTGGCAAAACAAGATGGCTCCGTTACTTTGAACACTTTCTCTAAACGGTTAAAAAACAGGCACAATGAGTAGATTACATCCTAACTTAATCGAACAGAAACTGTATGAAAAACTACTACAACAACAACACAATAATAATGTCTAAGTCTCACCAGCAGGGCTTTTACCGAACACCACACAACTTTGAAACTTGATTCGAATGACGCCCCCTCAGAGTCAAGGTTCTGACGGTGTTGCCAATATGAGGCGTCGGCCGAAAACTGTATTACAGTGAAATAATTTCCGGTTATATTTTTAATAGATTTAAGGGTTTTAACAACCAAAATTAGTGATGATAATTTGTGAAATGTATGTGTTCTTCGAATCAGCTTCTCCCATTTCGAATTTAATAATATGTGAAATTCAAGCTCGTGTGTGTGCTAAGCGTACACTACAAATTGACCGTGTACTTTGAGGTTGAAGAGAGCTTCTTTCCCATTCCCTTGAATAGCTCAATATTGTCAGCCAGTGCGAACATAAATAAAAATTTCAGTTTTAAATAAAGACTATTTTAAAAACTTTAGACTCAATATTTTAATAATGAACTGGACTAAATGAGAGTTGGCAGGAAAACGGACCGAACGCTGAGGTGGTCATGGGGGCTTCTATCCTATAATAACCCTGATGAAAATTAAAATTTATAATCTATGAGCACAACTGGAAAAAATTACTTTAAATTGAGATTAGTTTGAAGTTTTTATATAAAACAGTTTTAAAATGATAGTATGAAGGTTCAACGTGTGTTTGTTGGTGAATCGATTGAACAGGATAGGGTGTAGTGAACTCTCAGCGTACACACAGTCATTTCTCATGAATTATTAATTTCACATTATAAAAATTTATTATCATTAACACAAACACTTTCATAGTTTTTAATCACTGATTCCATTAGTAAAACCCTGAACTTTATTAAGAATTGGGCGCAAAGTATTTTTCACCGAAACGCTATCTCGATCTTCACCTTCGCGTTTTGGCAACAGCGTGAGACAGACTCCATCTTGGAGAACGTCACTTACACACTTACATTCACCGTGCCTGATGCTCTAGCGTTTTGGTCCTTCGGGTGAGATTTCGAGTGTTCCTTTTTGTCGGTGCAAAAGTGTCATTGTTGTGTTAGTTTTTAATACGTGTTCTGCGTAAATAAGTTAGGATTATATTTTTTCATTGTGATTGGTGTTCTAACCTTTTGGAGAAAGTGTTATTGTTGTGTTAGTTTTTAATACGTG